>RAHM01000117.1:443101-690471 GCA_003713295.1 Parotia lawesii | reverse complement strand
AACTGTAACATTGTTTTGAGTTACTTGCATGGGAAAGACAGAACTCTAACAAAAATGCTGCAGAGAGCTGAAGAAATTCTCTGCTGAAGCTTTTTCAGCATCCATACTGTTGCACCTTTTTTTCCTCTTCCTAGATGTCTAATAATGAAGCTGTAGAGAGCATCCTGATTTCAGTCCTTCCTCTTGCATGCAACAATCAGTATTAGTAAACTGCAGCTATAGTCTATATGGACTGTATTGAAGACTATAAAAGGTTACGGTTATAAAATGCAATTTTACAGAACCTCTAAACAAATAATGACTTAATGGAAATCCTGCCTTCTTTCCCAGAAGAGCAAAATCTCTGATACGCCCACGAAAAATTTAATGGATATAGTTAGAAAGATTGGTTGCTTACAGTGTTCACAGACTGTTGTTAGATAGTTAGATTGTTTTGGCATTATTATTTATGACATGAGTAAGTGCACTTCAAATTATTTGAAGGAAATCCAGCAAAAAAATGAAGACTTGTTTATTCCTTGATGTGCTGCCACATGAACAGGCATGCAATTTACAAAAATCCCTCCAGATGGCTCTTGGAGCAGGTTGGGCCAATTTGCTGTTGAGAGTGTGTGAAGTGCTGCCTGATGGTGATGAGACGAACACAGATCGAGTGACCTAAGCTGTGCTCAGGTACTGCAGTAAACACATGGCAGAGCTTGCAAACTTTATGTAGCTCAGTGCTGCAAAAGGAGATGAAGGCAAAGAGTTTGTATCAGTACTTAACCAGTGCTGCAGATACTGTAATGCCTTTGGTCTGATCCCATAAAGAAAACAGCCAGTTTACCACTGGTGGATAAATTTTTTATCCCAGTGGTTTTCAAAGGCCTTTCTGTGGCCAGAACATCCCCATATTTCTTTGCAAAACTTGTATTAATCTCTATGCAGTTGTAAACCAGCAAGACATTTGTTTTGAAAATTGTACTCTTCCTTCTTGATTTTTGCCATCTTTTGAAAGTATTTATTTTTGAGCTTTTCCTGGAATGTTTTGGGCATATGTGATTTTTCCTTGGGCAGAGTTTGTGTTAATTTTCTAAAGTGTTTTGGAATTGAAAAAGTATCAGTGCAGCATAAAAGAATAGTGTAATGATAATAGGAGTTTGGGGAAAGGATTTAATAGGATAAGAAGTAGCAGTTTTTCTTTTGTTATTTCTAAAGTGTTGCATTAACAACTTACTCTGTAGAGAGAATGCCAAAGTAAGCCCTAACAGAAATGTCTGCCCATGTGCATTCCTGCTGGTGTAAGTCCTCTGACAGCTACCATGTGCAAATTTTGCACAGCCTGTAATTATCTGTGCAGCTGGAGTAGCCTTGTGCTGGTCTGAATCTTGATCTCAGGCAGAATGTTCCTTTCAGGTTTATGCATAAGGTGATCATGAGCATGTTTGCATTGGCAAAGTTTTCCGTCTGCTATGAGATTACATTATAATAAGAAAACAAACTACTGTTATAAGAATTGAGGGGTTTTTGGTAAAGAGAAAATATCTTTTAAGGCTTTACAAAGATGCTATGAATCTGTGTGCATTTTAAGCGTGTGTTGTGACGAAAGAGGTACTTAAAATATACTTATTTGGGAATGCAAAGGTGTTGGCAGTTTTTTAACTGATCCTTGCTGTTTTAATTTTTCTCTAAATCTGATGGATACATGCTGAGGCACTGCTGCATCAAATTTCAAACCAATCTCAGTTTAGGTTTAATCTGACAAATAGTCACGTTAATATCATAAAAGCCTGAATATTTTAATGGAAACTGCTGGGGCCATAGACATTGTGCTTGTGCTTACTCACTTTTGTGTGCTGGACATTTACTTACTGAATGTGGATAGCATTAATACCTGCATGAGTGGGCAGCTGGTTTGAAAAATAAAAACAGCATTGAGTGGCAGAGGAAGGGTGGAAATACCATTGCCTTCTTTTGTCTTTCTCTCCTCCACAAGCCTCAGTGCCCTCAGTATGGCCTTACTCCCTTGATGGGCTGCAGCCTTATATTTGTTCTGTTCTCTCTTCCTTTCCACTTTGACCTTTCTGGGCTGGTTACAGGCTTCTCAGCAATGTAAGTGTGAATCTGGCCAAACCAAGAATGAAGACTGAACAACAAAAAAGCTGTATCAAAACATGTAGCTGGAACAAATGGCCCGCTTAGAGCTCAAAAACTGGGCTTCCTGCTTCTGATGCTGCTGAGGAGGATGTGAAAGGCAGCTCTTGCTTCTGAGAAAGGCTATGATCTCATCCACCTTGATCCTTCTCATGAATGCAGAGGCGGCAGCAGCAGCTCTAACCAAGCCCTCTGTATTTAGCTGTGTGTGTAGGAGACATAGAATGAGGTTAAGTGCAGCACATGTTGCCTGTTTGTGCCTGATAAGACAAAGATCTAGGTGGCTGGAGTAGGCAAAGAAGTAGTTATTACAGAGGTGCATTGGAGCAGTCTGTAAGTTTTAATTTGCCTGTGCCTAAGTGTATTTTGAAGCTCTGTTGCAGCTTACCAAATACAGAAACAGGGTCTTTCAAGATAATATTTTTTTTATGACTCCAGAGTCAAGTAGTGCATTTAGGACTTTTGAAAGCTAGTATAGCATTGTTGATGTTCTGCATAATAAAAGAATAATGTAGCTATGTTAGCTGGATTGTATGTTATGCCAGAAACTCCAGCTCTGCAGCAGCAGACACCTGTATGTAGGCAGAGTTGGCAAAGAACATAAATTCCTTGTCTTGAGCATGTGCTGGAGCATCATAAATATGTTCAGTAATGTATCTTATGGGTGGTGGATTTAGTTATGGATAATGAGCAGGGACTTAGTCTCAAAAATATCCCTTCCTTGAGCCAAAAATGGCAGTTTATGATGTTCTTTTTCATTCATAGGCTGGGTGTATTAGAGTGTTGGGAAAAGACAAAATATTTTCTCATATGAGGGTATGAATACTTCATAATTTTTCTCTAGATACCATTGAAAAATTAACATTTGA
Source organism: Parotia lawesii (assembly GCA_003713295.1). NCBI lineage: Eukaryota > Metazoa > Chordata > Aves > Passeriformes > Paradisaeidae > Parotia > Parotia lawesii. The sequence continues at coordinate 687,469 of RAHM01000117.1, read as the reverse complement.
TAGAAAACACCAGTAGACATTACTAAGGCCCTCCTTGCAATGAAAAGCTGTCAAGGAATTTCTAACTCACACCATTGCCTGCTGCATGTGCGTGATCAAACTAAGAAATTCAAATTACCTTCAAAATCATTTTCCTGGGTGAGAAAATTTGTATTCAGTTCTTGAGCTATTAAACATGATGATGTAAAAGTTTGAGAGTCACAGTTGCATTAAGGCCATGTTATGTTACTTAAACACCAAAGTGAGTATAACTGTAATTTATTAACTATATTTAAGTACATAAAGGAGAGAAAAAGACACGTCTGTCGTTTTAGGTTTGGGTTTGTTTCCATTTTGGCCTTCTTTATGCATTTCATCCTATCCCAAATCCTGCTAGTTTTCAGCATTTTTAGATTATAACTATTCTATTCTGCCTAACTGGAGTGTTTTCTGGCTATCTGATATTAGAATATTCTTTGATCATCCTCTCACACCTTTCTTAAATAATGTGCTTGAATCAGGTTTGTTTACATGGAAGCATTGTTTTGCAGAACCCTTTTGAGGTAATGATATGTCCATGCTGAATGTCTTTATATATGTTTGTGAGTGTGTGTGTGGCTCTTGCCACTGTCTGGAGCCAGCAATTTGAGCCATTGTTAGAGTTTCAGATAGAGTCCTTTGGTTGCAGTGCATAAAGGCAGGCAGCCCTGAGCGGGTTAGTTACAGGTGCCAGGTCTCCCCGTCCTCTTCTAGCCACCTCCAGCAGAGAGACAGATGAATGACCCATGAGTAAGCTGTGGAAGTGCTGCACTCATAGTGCAGCATGTTACAGGATACTGGCTTTGCTCCAGTTGCTGTGACTCTGTGGAGCACTGGGCCTGGTGCAGCTCAGAGGCTGAGGTGTGAGCTGCTGGGGCAGTATTGGCAGGTAGGGCTGCCAGCTGCTGCTGCTGCCTTGGCACACCCACCAAACATCCATCCCGTGCTCTTACATCATCTGCTTCACATTCAGCTTGTTCACATGAACTCCCATCCCGCACCGGTTTCATGGCTGGATATCTAAAATAGACAGGGAACACTTCCATCTTATTTTCTCATTTTGCTTTAAACAGCATGTACTGTCAGCACCTTGGGGAATATCTGATAGAGAGATCAACATTTTCTAAGGATGTTTCTCAGGACTTGCCCTTGGCTTCTTCCTGTGATTCTTACCTACGTTAAGATGCTGAGGCACTGATTGCACACTTGCAGCATGGTTGCTTTAGGTCCTAATATCCTTTTGAAGAAGGAGAGAATACCTCATCTGCATTCTGAATAATTTTTTTACAATTAGAGATGAAACAAAGGCTCAAATTCTGCTGTCCAGTGGGCAGATAATTTCTCTGTATTAACAGCAACATTTTTTCACCTGAAATTTCCCCGTTTTGTTGTAGGACACAGAGCAAGGAAATTATGCTGATTTCAGAAGTATTGTGAATACCATTTGAAAGAATCACAGAAGTTTTGACCAGGATGCTCCAAAACTTAATACTTACTCTTTGTAAGGTAGTCTTCGTTTAATGAACAGGATTTTTACCCTGTAGAATTATTGAAACAACAAAGTGCATGGACCTGAGCCTGTAATGTTTTCAGTCATTGTGATTTAAAGGGTTACTTAGACCCTTGAGAGCTCTCAAGCTAGAGATAATCTCTGTTCCAAATTATATTTCCTTGCATCTGTTGGTGATGTTGTGTATACTACAAGAAATAGCAACAAAATAATTCGGTGTATAGCTTATGCAGTGTTTGCATTTTCTTGCCGTTTAGGCAGGACATTCATACCTTAAATGTGCTTTATTTTAGTTAATACAACCTGAAAAATTTTGTTCTTCTTTCCAGATTACAACTTAGGTGATAGATAAGAATGTAAATAAAATTAGTGTTATGATTTATAAAATGCCCCTATTCTTAATGTAAGTTTTTACATGATGACAGATGAAAAAACATGAATAGGAATGTTTTCAGAATTCACAAATAGGGCTAATCTTGTTGTATATTAGAATCTCAGAATCATAGAAAGGCTTGCATTGGAAGGAACCTTGAAAATCATGTAATTCCAATGCCCTGCCATGGTCTCAAAGCCCCATCCAACCTGGCTTTGAACACTTCAAGGATAGGGTATTCACAACTTCTCTCAGCAACCTGTTCCGGTGTCTTACCAACCTCAGAGTGAATAATTTCTTCATAATATCTAATCTAAAACCTATCCTCTGTCAGTTAAAGGCCATTCCACCTTGTCCTATCACTACATGCCATTGTAAAAAGCCCCTCTCCAGCTCTTTTGTAGGCCCCTTTTGGGTTCTGGAATGCTACTGTAAGATCTTCCCAGAGCCTTCTCTTCCCCAGACTGAACAACCCCAAGTGTCTCAGCCTCTCTTCATAGGAGAGGTTCTCCAGCCCTCTGATCATCTTTGTGACCTCCTGTGGGCTCACTCCAACATGTTCACATCCTTCTTATACTGGGGGCCCCACAGCTGGATGCAATTGTCCAAGTGGAGTCTCATGAAAGAGAAGGAGGGAGAATCACCTCCTTCGACCTGCTGGTCACATTTCTTTTGATTCACCAATACCCCCAAGTCCTTCACCTCAGGGCTGTTTTCAGTCCATTCTCCACCCAGACCGTATCTGTGTTTGGAATTGCCCTGACCCAGGTACAGGACCTTGCACTTGGCCTTGTTGAACTTCATGACATTCACACAACCCCACCTTTCCAGCCTGTCCGGGTCTCTCTGGATGGCATCCCTTCCCATCCCTTCCCTCCACCGTGTTGACTGCCCCACACAGCCTGGTGTTGTCAGCAAACTTGCTGAGGGTGCCCTCGGTCCTGCTGTCCATGTCTCTGTTGAACAGTGCTGGACCCGGTACCAAGCCCTGGGGACACCACTCACCACTGGTCTCCACTTGCACACTGAGCTCACTGAGTGTGACCATCCAGCCAATTCCTTATTCACCAAGTGGTCGAGCTCTCAAATCCATGTCTCTCCGTTTTAGAGACAAGGATGTTGTGTGGAACAATGTCAAATGCTTTGCAAAGGTCAGTCACTCTTCCCTTATCCACCAGTCCTCTAACCCTGTCATAGAAAACCACAAAATTTGTCAGGCACAATTTGCCCTTAGTGAAGCCATGTTATCTGTCACTGCTTGTTTTCCATATGCCCCAGCATAATCTCCAGGAGGATCTGCACCTTGATCTTGCTGGGCACGGGAGTGAGCCTGGCTGGCCTGTAGTTATCTGAGTCTTTTTGTTCCCTTTTTAAAAATGGGACTTTATGTTTCTCCTTTTCCAGTGTGTGGTAGCCTCACCAGACCGTCGCTACTTCACAAATACAACTGATAGCAGCTTAGCTGCTTCCTCTGGCCGTTCCGTCAGGATCCATGAATGCTTCTTATCAAGTCCCGTGGACTTTTGCACCTTCAGACCTCTTAGATCAGCTCTTGAATCAAATCTTCTCTCTTCATTCTCCCAGTCCTACCTTTGCCTTCTGCAGCTTGGTGTGGCTGGATGTGGAGGACCAGGCACAAACAAGTATTGTCTCAAACATTCTGACTGTTAGGAAAGAAAAGTTGTGATGGAAAGAGAGGTCCTGTGGAGGTGGGGCAGCCAACTTCCCTTTCCACCTAGAGATGCACACCCTGACTCACCTCCTAGAGGTCTGGATACGCATGGGCAAATGAACTGGCACAAAAAATTTAGTTTGCATAAGAGGTGTGCACCAGGCTAACTATAAAAGGAAGTGGATTGGTCCTGCCTGCACCCTTTTCCTTCTCTTTGTCATGCTGTCCCAGATTCAGACTATCTATGGGGCAGGATCAACATGGAACTAAGGACTGGTGATCTTTCTTCCCTTTCTCTCTTTTCTGTCCTTATTTCCTTCCCACCTTGCTTTGTCTGGGCAAAGTGCGGCTGTCATATTCTACCCCTTACTCCGTATTGGAGTTTGTTGCAGGAATTGGAAGCTTGTGGAAGTGTGTTGTAAAAGTTAAGGGCTTGTTAACCAACACTTTTGAGACTAAATAGTGGACTACTTGCCAGAGTTAAGATGACTATATAATAAAAGCATTGGAGTTCTGTATCACATGGACTGGTGTCTTTGGACAGCCTCATGAGACTTCATAATAAACATCACCTTCCCTGCTCATGGGTCATGACACCAGAGTACTCGCCAGTGGAGACTGAGGCAAAAAAAGTCTTTGAGTACCTCAGCCTTATCCAAATTCTGAATAACCGGGTGTCCTGTTTTTTTCTGGCGAGGCCCACATTTTCCCTGGTCTTCCTTTTATCATGGTTATATCTGTAGAATCGTTTCTTGTTGCCTTTGTTGTCTGTGGCCAGATTTAATGAAGCTGATTGCTGGCTCCTCAGACAATCTCTCTGTACTCCTCCTGGGCTACTTGTCCTTGCTTCCGCCCTCTGTGTCCTTCCTTGTTGTGTTTGAGATTGTCCGGATCTTCTTGTTCATCTATCCAGGCCTCCCAGAGTTTTTGCCTGACTTTCTGTTTTCAGGATGCATTACTCTTGAGCTTGGAGGAGGTGGTCCTTGAATATCAACTGGCTTTCTTAGGCCCGTCTTCTCTCCAGGGAATTATCCCATAGGAGTCTACCAAGCAGATCCCTGAAGAGGGATCTCCTCTCCTGAGAGGGATCTCCCCTCCTCATCTGCTCTCTCCTGAGCTCAAGGGTAGTGAGATTGCTGTGTGCCCTCTTTGCTGCCCTAAGGATCACGGCTAAATGGTCACTGCAGCCAAGGCTCCATTTAGGCTTCACATTCCCCACCAGCCCCTCCTTCTTGGTGAGAACAAGGTCCAGCATAGCATCTCTCCTTATTGGCTCCTCTATCACTTGGAAATTATCATCAGTGCATTCCAGGGACTTCCTGGTTTACTTATGCCCTGCTGTGTTTTCCCTCCAGCAGATAGCAGGGTGCTGGAAGTTCCCCATGAAGACCAGGGCTTGTGAATGTCAGGCTGCTCTTACGTATCTATAGAGGTTCTCATCTGCTTGTTATTCCTGCATAATTCTCTGTCATTGGAAGCTGTATGGAAGTTTCTGTTAGGCAAGTGCTAATTAGCAGCTGCCTCCAAAGATGTAAAAGAGAATAGAAAAACAACCAACCATGCCCTTCTCCAACACTGCTTTCGACAGGAGCTGTGAACTGCAAAGTGAGTATCTAAGGTAACAGAGTCCTTCAGGATGGCAGATAAAACCTGTGACAGCACTTTGGAATCTGCAGTTATTATCTCCAAGTCTAGAGAAAGTCCTAGACATGTATGGGGAGGTAGATAGGTAGGTATAAGTCTCCGGTATGGATCAGCTGTTGCATGAATAGATATTTTGAATTGTGTTTATTGTTTGGTGTATTATGAATATGGCATAAGAAGATTTTGTGTATAACGTAGTTGTTGGTGTGAGGCTTAGGAAAGCAATGAATGTGAGAGGAGATTAAATCATTCCTTGCTTACGCACAGTCTAGAGAAGTGAGAATAGATTTACATTTAAACTGTAGCCTAAATGTCAGGTGTGGGAGTAGGTTTTGCGGAACTTTCTCCTGGTGTATTAAGTAGAGATTTGTAGTTCATGCCAAAAAGGAATTATGGCTTCATCACGGGGTACAGAAATATGTTAGAGGTAAAATAAAGGTGGATACTGCTTTTGGCGCTTGAGCTGAATTTGTATAAAGATCACTTTTGTTGTGGATAGCTGTGCTCTGCTGGGATGCTGGCTGTGTCTTGAATACTTTGTTTCTCAAAAATATGTTTCTTTTATCTGCTCTGTCTCAATAAGCTTTTTCTGGTAAATAATTGTGTATATGTATGTATTTTCAAGTTAATCTTAACAACAAGCTTAGTCCTTCACTGTTTTCCTAAACAGACTGAGTGCTGATGTTTCAGATAATGAGTCAAGTACCAAACCATACTTTATTTTTGTTTTATAAAATGTAGAGTGTTCCAGAAAAATACTTTAAGTATGGCTTCTAAATTTGGTAGTTTTATCTGTAGCAAAACACATGCTAGAGCTGCAGACAGATATCCAAGTCAAGACGTCATAGGAAGCTACCAACTTAGGCACTATCCAGTGAATGTTCATGTGTTGTGTAATTTTATGCATGTATAAAATAGGATTGCTTCTGTATGTGAAAAACTTAAGACAGTGAAGAACCTCTTAAACTATGATGACTTAAGGAAATTATACCTACAGCATAAGTTGAAATGGGTATCACTTATAATTCATGGAGGGTCACTCAGAAATAAACTATCATTCAGAAACAGAAAAATAGAGAAAAAATAGATCTGGCTGTTGTCTGCTAGAAAAATCCGTGTCCTTTTTTGACTATCTCATATCAACATGTACTTCCTTTAATTCCTCAAGTCTGCATGACCCTAGAAACATGGCTGCATCCTACCTGACATTGAAAAGAAATTATTTTCTGAGCTTCTCAATATTTCTACTCAGCTGGAGGATCAAGAGCTTTCTTTTCATGCTTTCAGAAAAATTCAGTGATAAAGAAGTGCATCCTGTCTCTGCCATGCTGACTACCAGTCCTTACCAAATACTCTTTTCAATTTAGTCCTTCCATGTTTTTTAGCCTTGTACTGAATTAGGCATAAAACTATCAGGAAGGTCTCAGATAGAATCATATTATTGATAAGGAAAAGCTGAGCATAATTTTGGACTTTCAGAAATGTTGAAAAATGTACACCTGATATTTTTTAAAGTTTTTGGACTAATTATCATCTCTGTATCTTTGCATTATTCCTGTAAAAGGATTTTGCTTTTCAAAGGGAAAGGGCTTAGCTTTTAGAGAGAAGCATGTGTAAAAAGCCCTGCTTGGACAGGGCAGCCTTTTAGATACACTTTCATACATATTTTCAGTGATAAAAGTGACTTTGTAACCATAAAGAAAGCACATGATCGGGTTCCATTGTGCATTGTGAAAGAAAATACTCATTCACATGTGAAAATATGAACTATGAACTATTTGAACTATTCAACTGGATAAAAATAGTGTATTTTCATATTTGTTTACCATGTCACCTTAAAGCTAGACTTAGAGAAAGGTAGAGAAGTTCTGGTCTAACAGAACCTTTGCTGCTCTTGGGTTTCCAGCCTGATGCTATTTCGTGTGAGGGGTTGGTAATTCAGGGTCCATCCTGCCACTTCTTTCTCCTCAGCTTCCAACCTTTTTTCATTTCACCTGGTTTGAGAGTGCTGTGAGTCCTATCCTTTATAGATGGAGGAAGTGTAGAACAGAGTAAAATGTCGTCACTGCGCTTGGAAGGCACTTCTGGAAATGGTCTATGACAATCCTTCAGCATGAGGAGAAGGTCAGCTGAGGCAGGTTGCCCTGGCAATCTACAGCAGAGTATGGGATATCATCAAGGATGGAGATTCTACACCATCTCTGGGCAACCTGTGACGGTGTTTGATCACCCTCACAATAAAAAAGGGGGTTTTGTTACACCTATGGGGAATTTCTTGTGTTTCAGATTGTTCTCATTGCTTCTCATCCTGTCATTGGACACTGCTGAGAAGATTGTGGCTTTATCATCCTTACACCCTTCTGTCAAGTATTTTTACAAATGCATGAGATCTTCCTGAGCTTTGTCTTCGCCATACTGTAGAAGACCCAGCTCCTTCAGCCTCCCCTTCTGTAAAAGATACTCTAGTCTTTTGAGGTTTTTGTGGTCCTGCAGTGGACTTTCTCCAGTGTTTCCACGTCTCTTGTACTGAGGACCCCAGATCTGGACCCAGAACTACAGAAGTATCTTAACAGTTCTGTGAAGAGAGGGGGAACAATTTGCTTGACCTGCTGCCAAAGCTTTTCCTAGTGCTGCCCAGGAAATTGCTGCCCATCTTTGACATAAGGGTGCACTGCTTTTCTTTTTTTCAGCTTGTTCTCTAGGACCCTAATATCCTTCTTCACAAAGCTGCTTTCCAGCTGTCCAGCCCCCAGCACGTATTATGTCTGCAGTTATTTCTGCTTAGGGGCAGGACTTTGAACTTCCCTTTGCTGCATTTCATGAGGTTTCTGTTTACGCTTTTCTCCAGCTTGTAAAGTCCCTCTGGATGGCATCACACATCAGGTACCTTAACTGTTTCTTGCAGTTTTCTATCACCTGCAAACTCGCTGAGAGTGTATTCAGTCCTGTCATTAATGATGATTTTAAGCAGTGTTGGTTTGAGTATCAATGCCTGGAGTACACTGTGGACAAATGGCCTTCATCTGCTTTTCGTGACGCTAATCACAGTTCTCTGAGCCTGTCAGTTCTGTCAGTTTTCAGTCCACCTTCTTTGCAACTTACTTGGTCTGTACTTCGTCAGTTTGTCTGGGAAGGTGTGATGGGAAACCGTGTGGAATGCTCTGTTAAAGTTAAAATAAAGCAACCTCTCTCATTCTCCTTTCATGCACCAGGCTGCTCATCTCATCATAGAAGGCTGTAAGGTTGTTGGGGAATGATTCACCTTCATAAATCCATGCTGGCTGCTCCAAATAACCTTCTTGTCCTTTATATGTTTGGATTGTCTTGTCCCAGGAGAAACAGCGAAGCTGATCAGCACGCAGTTCTCCAGATCCTCCTTCTTCCTCTTCTTTTAAATAGGAATGATGTTAGCTTTCTTTCTTTCAGTGCTTAGGAGCACCCTCTCTAATTGCTGTGATCTTTCAAAGATAACTGGAGGAGTGGCATTGTCCAGTTCACTCAGCACCCCTTGGTGCATCCTATCAATTCCCATGGACTTGTGTATGTCCAGGTCGTTGAAATGTTCCATATCCTAATCCTCCTCTACAAGTTGTAAGTTTTCTTGCTCTACACTTTACTGCTGGTGTCCTCACAACCTTCAGACTGCTGGGTTGCCACCAGGTTGAATACACCAGCTCATTCCAGCACTAGGAAAATTTTGTGTGGGTTACTTTGCTGACCATGGTGTGAGGGCTATCTCACCTTGAAACTAGGAACATGTGTGCTGCTTCTCCATAGCGTAAGAGCCTTAAAAATCATATTTGGCTTACACTGTTAAGACCACCAAAGCCCACTCTTCCCAAATATGCCTTCTGGGTTCCGGGAACTTGATATAAGATAAAGGTGGTGCTATTGTCCAATTATTTCTTGTTTACAGAGAAGGAAACACGACTGGAGGAGAAAAATGTATCCACAAGGAAAGCCAGCTCAGCAGCTGTGCTAAAAATCATCTCTGGCTGGGCCCAGCAGGGGGAGACCATAGCCCACTGACCCATTTGCTGAGGCCAGGTTTGCGCGCTAGAGTTTGGGGATTTTTTTAAGTCATCTACTATGAGTGAAATGCAACTGCTCTGGGTTTGTCTCTGGGGCGGAAAATTCATTTTTGTGTTGCTGTTGTTTGTAAGTGGGCAAGAGGTACTTAGAAAAACAGTGGAAAATCATCTTGGAGGTATGCTTAGGAGATTCACATATTAAGAAAAAGTATTTTATGGGATCTCAATTTTTAGAAAAATTGTTCCCAGTGGCATCCTTTATACGACTTACTGTGCTGTCTGTTTCCCTGGAGCAAATCAGTATTTTCACCACAGGTGAGAAATCTGGCACTGGGTTGACCACCCAGAAATTGCAAGGAGTCTGCATTGGCAAAGGGACCACCCAAATACTGACATTCCACTGTGCTCAAATCAGCAGTAAGAAACTTCAGTGGCATGCACTCAGAAATACATGCTGGCAATATGAATCCTTCAGGAGAAGGAGGAGAGCTCGTAGTTTGTAGAAGAAATCTAGTAAAAATACGTGACAATTGACTAACATATGGAACACAATGTATTTTAATCCTGTACACGTGTGAATGAGTGAGTGAATGAAATGGAAGCTGGGACAGCATACAAAGATTGTACACCAAAGAGCTGACAGTTCTTGTATTTCTAAAGGCACTATGAGAACATGACAAAATGAGTTCTTTGCAGAATAGTCATATAGGCAAAGCAGAGACTGCTACTGTGGTGGCACTAGCACTTCCTACTAGAAGTGCTGCTCATTGGTTTAGAGCTCAGTACACTGGATTCATTCAAGAATTCATGTTTCCCTGTTCAAACCCTATGCCTCTGTGTTTTAGGTGTTTCTACCTCTAGTTAGTCTGATGTGGTTTCTCTTCCAATTGTGGTTATTGTGTTCACTTGTGTATGCAGTAGAAGACTGAGACTTTGAAATTTTTAAGCCAGAACACTGTGAATGGATGAGCATAATGAAAATTTGTCACCAAAATTTTATCATGGCTGCTAAGGAATAGTAGATGCTATGTCTCTTAAGCTTCTAAGTAAATTTAGACATTTAATTTACTCCCAGAAACATCGGACTACTTAATAGCAGACTTCTCCTTTGTCTCTTTGTATGCCTTCTTATGTATAAAACTTTAAAAGTTTACTGTAAGTTTACTGTATTCATGCTAAAGATTTTGAAATGCTCAGGTCCGAAATATTTTAACTGAGAGATGAATTGATCTTAAAACCCTTACTGAAAAAAAGTGCTACCTGGGACTTAGAAGAAACCGATACTCTGCAGGTCATTGGCAATTATTTCCTATATTAGCATTCTGCTAAGTGCAGTGACTGGTTTTGGTGTGTTTTTGAGGATTTGGATTTTAAATATTTCCCAGAGAAAAGTCTTGCGATATTAAGTGAGGAACACCCGTGCAGTGCCCAAGTGGTACGGCATTTCTGCAGGGTGTTTATGGGAAAACTGTGTGATATTTTTGCAGTTTTGATCATGACTTGTCCACACCACATGTGCTACGACAAACAATATGAAGGTAAGTAAACTAATTTTCACAGCTTTATAAAGATTCACTTTCTTTTTCCCTGCATTAAGTGGCTTGTCTGCATTAAGAATATTCTTAAGATAGTTTATCGTATGAAATGTCCTGAATTGTCCTTTCTTGAGGCATCATGGCTGCTTTTAGGACTTCTTTTTCCTCAAGGACATATGCTGATGGCAATCAGGGCAGAGCATGTAACAGATCTAGATCCGTGTTTGCAGCCTTTAACACCTGTGTAAGTCTCTGTGTTTCTAACCTCCAGCAGTGGTGGACTGTCTGGACTTACTAGCGTTGTGAGTGTCTGGGAGTGCATTTAGGAATGTCGTTTGAGAGCTCTCAGCCTCTGGATTTAACTCCTGCTTGCTACTAAATACAATTACATTTTTTGGTGCTGTGTCAGACTTACAGGCTGAACAAATGTTTGTGTTCTCATTGGATTTCCTCCTTCCTGTAAGTCAAGATGAGGACTTAAGTGCCTCTGAAAACTTACGGAACACGGGTGAAAAATAGGCATAGCTTTGTATTTGACCAGTCTGTTTTACAACAGGATCTGTCCTTAGTTGTCATGCAGTCAGCCAGTGAACTGTTTTGTCTCCAGCACTGACCTAAACAGAAGAAGGGAAACCTTTATGTTCATTGGTGAAAGGCGGTTTGTTACCTTGGTTGTTAATACTGAACAGATACCATGCACTCTGTGAGAATGACTGTGAAAGTCAGGGAGAATACCTTTTGGAATCTGATGCAAATTAAGATTATGGACTACTGTCCTACATCTCTCAGACCAAATGTGAGTACAGTATACGGGAGAACTAGTTGGAGTGTTTGGTTTGCAGAGCCTGAATTTCTCTCCAGTATCAGCCTTCTTTGAGACATAAGATTAGGAATTAGATTATGCACAGTGAAAGTGACCCTTATTCTGTTTTTCCTTAGTAATGTCAGCCCATTACTTTGTAAATCTCTTCTCTCTCTCGCTCTTTTTTTTTTTTTTCAGTCAGTTGGGGTTTATTTCCATGTTGTCTTTTTCCATTTTTCATACTTTACAGCTTCCTGGTTTTCTTTCATGGATTCTTACTGGCAGTGCTATAATTTATGTATCTTGTAATATTTTAACAGATGCTATTTTGGAGATATCCAGACTTGTCTAAACAGAGCTGGAATTTAACCTCTTGGCATCATAATTTCACTTGTTGTGTTTGAATTGCAGAAAGTGTTTGAAGACTCCAACTGAATTATGGCTTTATTGTCCAAAGCAGCCTATGTGCTTATCCTAAGAGACAGATCAAAAAGTCAGAGGTTGACTTCGTTCATTTATCATTTTTGTGGTATAAGGCAGTATGGTGCATACAGACAAGCATAGACAAGCAAAGATATTTGAGAATACTGAATTATTGGAAAGGAAATAGCAAGTTGCAGTTTCCGTCACATCCCTTACATTTTGGTTAAATTTCTGTCTCTTGTAGGCTAGTAGATAATAACATTGTCATGAGATTGTTGACACAGGCCATTTTTATGTTTTGCAATAAACAAGTACAGATTTATGGATATTTTGTCTTTTGCATATCCTGAGGTTCTTATTAATTTATTTAATTGAAATGATTTGTCCTGAAGATTTTCTTAGCCACCAAAAACTGTACCAAGATAGCCATTCTGTTAAGAGAGCTAGTGTTCAGAAGCCTATGGCAATGCCAAATGACGAAGTACAGCTCCTGTATCTTTCTTTATTTTCAGGAATCCTTTTTGTTTTGTGTCTAAGTGGTCTTGATAGGTCAGTAGACATTGTATGACCATACCTGTATACAGTCTGTGAATACAGTTCACAAGCATGGTACAGAACATACAGAATAGCATGATAAATTGTGTGGAGGAAGCAGTCTTCTATACTCAGCTGTGTGCCATGTACTAGTTCTTTTTTTTGTCTTAGTATGAGAAATAGAACCTGATAATAATTTTATCTCAATTTGTACTGCCATTTCTGGTAAAATATTATTGCCATTTTATGCCTCTTTCCAGTCAGCATGCTGGAGAACTCTTACAAGTGTGATGCTATCTGTAATAATCCTAAAATTTACTTCTGATTTTTTTTCCTTAACTGAAAATTTTAATATGGTTAGTTTTGCTATTTTCCCTGAACAAAATTCAAAATCATGGTGAGGCTGAGATTGGAAGGGACCTCAGGAGGAAATCTGGTTCAACCTCCCTGTTCCAGTGGGGAGACCTAGAGCATGCTGCCCAAGACCTTGTCTCTCAAGATTGGAGATTCTGCCACATCTGTGGGCAATCTTTGCCAGTGCTCGGTCACCTTCCCAGTAAGAAAGTGTTTCCCACTGTTCAAAAGGAACCAGTCTTTCAGTTAGTGCCTATTGCCTTTGGGTCTGTCACAGGGAACCACTGGAAAGAGGCTATGTCTTGTTAGTGCCTTCCATTCAGGAATGTGTACAACATCATGAGAGTCCTCTGAGTCTTTTCTTCTTCAGCCTGAGCAATCTCAGGTTTCTCAGTCTTTCCTCAAAGGAGAGATGTTCCAGTCCCTTGATCATCTTAGTGACTGTTGGCTGCACTGTCTCCAGTAGCTCCATGTCCCTGCTGTACTAAGAATCCCAGAGCTGGGCACAGTACTCCAAGGGTGGCCTCACCAGTGCTGAATGGAGGGGCAGTGCTGAATGTAGGTTGTTGCCTACAACCTGCTGGCAACACTCCTCTTCATGCAGCCCAGGATTCCATTAGCCTTCTTTGCCACAAGGGCACAATGCTGGCCTGTGTTCCAGCAGGACCCAGTGACGTAATGTTACAAACTGGGTCATTTCAAATAGGCTGCTTTCAGATATACATGTCCATGGGAAGAAGTAATTTGCAAATAAATTTCCTGTGGTATTTTAGTCTTCATGGTTTTTAAGCATACGTAGCAGCCTTATTGACCAGCTGAGTTACTGAATGGTTGACAGCCTTTGTTCTTGAAATCACCCAGTCTTCCACTGGAGTCCTCTGGTCTCTTGGCAGCAAGAGAGAACTTACTGCTGTAGCAAAAGTGGCTATATGGAGATACTGAGAACTCCCTCTCTGTTCTAAGCAGAGACAGATCTCAGCGCTGTGAAATGTTGGATTCAAACCCCAATGTGGTTCAAATTCCTGTCTTGGCTCTAGGGTATGTTGTGTTGTTGCCAGGTGAAGAACTGTTTGCGCACCTGGTGGGTTAATACAATGCTCATTCTTCAGAACCCACCAGCCTATGGGACCACACAATGCTTGTTCTGTAGGATCGTGTTAAACATTAACCAAGAAGAAGAATGGGAGAGTAATCAGCCCAGTTACTGGTAACAGTGTGAATGAATAATGAAACAAAACTGCATCATGAATTTCTGGTCAACCGCTGAAATCTACACACACTATCTGATACTTTCCTACCCTGTATATTCTGTATGAGAAGTGGCAGATTCCTCATGGCAGTTCTACACTATTGTGAAGTAATAATGGGAGCATTTTCCATTTCTGTGACTAACAGCAGATGCTTTGGCTCCTATAGGGATACTTAGGAGAAGAGGGCTCTGAATGTCCTCTAAAAGACCTGAAGGTTGTTCTGCTTTCTGACAGAACAAAATCATCATTTCAAAATTTCTACTTCTAGCTCTCCAATACAATGTGATAACGGAAATGAAGGTTTTTTGCATAGTGAAGATCCATTTCTTCTTTGGGACTGTGTCATATATCTTTTTGGCACCCATAAGTGATATGAATTTTTGAAATTTTCTCCTGCTATGCAAGTAATGGAAAATACTTCACATTTGATTAAAAAAAGAGACAAGTATGTACAGTCTCCATGAGCTTTGAAAGTGGAATCTACTATATGAGAAGAGTGAGACACATATGATAATCTTTTTCTTTTGCCTGTGCAAGGATTTTACCTCCAAATTAAATGTAATTAAAAAAAAAAAAGGATATTGGAATATTTTTTAAACTTGCACATATATTTTATATAGAGGTCCCCAGACTTGAAATTTGAAAACTTCACCAGCTGAATACAATATTCCTGTGAAGAGTTACATTCTGTGTGCATGCCTACAGGATGTGAAGTTTTCTATCTTTAGGACTGCATTCATATATTAAATCTTTTAGTATATGTATGTACATAGATACATCAGTTTATCAATATATATGTGTACATATATATGTATATGCATATATATGTTACACTTATTTACTTTTCTTGAACTGTAAAGACAGCAAGCTATGGAGCCCTAAAGAAGAAATCATGCTTACATCAGTTTCTTATTTACCACAGATGCACTACAGAAGGCACAAGAGAATGTCCCTTCATATATCTTCCTAGTAAGCCTCCATTTGCTAATTCATCTCTAAGAAAAATTCCCAAATTCATGGACCCTTATTAGAACTCTCTCTGCTTGATATGACTTCCGTTTCTGTTGGAAACTGAGATCCTTGTTGCTACCAGTTTTTTTTAAGAATGGACATGCTGAGGGATCAGTTCTGTTTTGTGAAAAAAGCCTACCTGAGTACTGGCTTTTATCTTTGAACTCAGATGAAGGCTTTCCAAGTATGGCTCAGCAGGTAGTTGACTGCCCCTCCTGCTCACTTTAAATTTTAAGTGCATCTTATCTCCCACAATGATTTGTCTTTCCTTTGCAACAGTCTCTTTGCTGAATCCACAAGAGAAGAAAATCTTGGATGGAGCTGGAAAATGAGGGCATCTTTTCCTCGGGGTAATGTACATTTGCAGCTTTTTGAAACACTGTTCCATCTATTCCAATGCAGTATTTTGTAATAAAAACATCCAATGAACTATCTGAAGCCTGCTCTTTTTTTTTTTCTTTTCTTTTTTTTTTCTTTCTATAGGAACAAACTCCTTTATTGTGTATAAAGGTATAAGGATTTCAAATGTGCATGAGGATCACAAAGTGCAGAACAGCACTTGTTTGGGTATAGAGCCTTGTTCCTGAAAGCATATAATGTCTTGCATGTAAAGCCTTGTTCCTATTCATCTATGTTGCCATGGCATTATGCCCAAGCTAATGGCTCTTGCAGCTTGTGGAATAAAATGTGCTACAGCAGCTATCCTTTATTGGCTTCTGAAGCCAGTGTGGTTTTCACTCACTCTGCTGTCTATGCTTGGTGTGATGCAGTCATGACTTACATAGCTGTCTTGGTTCTGGAGGCTTCTAGCTAGAACTATTCCTCTACATATTGAGGAGAAAACAGTAATTTGACGTAAGTGCAGTAACCCTGTTTTTTCTTTAATTTCTGCCTGTCTATCATGCTATTTTAGTAAGGTAGATATTTAATTATATTGCAGTCTTCTTTTACTCAGCCTTTGTTATGCCTTAAATACAGAATTACTCCAAAGCTCATCAGATTCACACAGCTGAGGTCTTAGACTCAAATGAGACAAAATTCTGTATATTTTTAATTTCATTAGAAACCCAGATCCACATCATAGCTTTGAAGGATGAAATCTCATTTATCAGTCCTAAAAAACACAGAACATCTTCCTGAATTTGTGATAAACAGTTTTAAATGAACTACTGGAATATTGCAATGTGTAACATCAATGTTTTCTGATACTCAGTGAGTAAGCATTTCTCATATTCTTGTTCTAGCACCTTGCTTTCCATCAGGGGATTCAATAGTGTATGTCAAATGCTAAGAAGACTGGCAATTCTGTAAGCATCAGTATTCCTGCAAGAAGAATGGAAAAACTCAGGGGCAGAGGAGCTCCGTGTCGTGCTCAAGATTGTACTTAGACTTTGTGGAGCCAAAAAAGTCTTCTGCACTTGACGCGAAGTTCTCCATTGTTTCTGCCTGATTCAAGTGGTTTTTGTTACTTTCTCTTCAGGAAAGTCATTGATAGAAAATGTATTACCTCAGATATACTGCTAAGGTCTTATTAAAGCAAATTATATTGGGACATTTGTACTAAACAAATGTAGGGTTTTTTTTTCTTTGTAGAACTTTGCCAATCCTGTTGCAGCCCAGTGGACTACAAGTGTCTCCAAACTGAAAATGTCTGTGTGTGCCTTTTGCTCTGTTAATACCAGTAGCTGTCAGTTTCCTTGCCTGTGAGAGTTGAAACTTGAAATCAGGTTGCTATTTGAGCAAGATTTTCTTAATGTGCATTTTCCTTGCTTGGCAAACTTGCCCCTGATAAGCAAGCAGACAGCACAGTAGGATGAGATTATGAGTGTTGTGTAATATAGTTGTTCTCTTTCTCCCCATTTAACTTTTTTTTTTCCCATCATCCTCTGGGAAGAGTGCTCCCAGGCACACTTGGAAAGCTGCCAGTCCAGAAATATAAATACTTCTGAAATTCTTCCCAGTCTGAGGTTTTTCATACTCTTTTTGTGGCATAGTCAAATCAGAAAGGATACCCAAAGTAGTTTCTGTGGAGGATGTCACTGGAGAAAGGAAGGCAGAGTCACTCTAAAGATCCCAGAGACATGAACGTCAGGATACAAAACAGCTAAAGCTATTAGTACTTTGTGTGACTATTCTGGGTACTTAAAACTTCACAAGAGACAGAGAACAATGGTAATCGTTCAAATACATGTTTACTCCTTCTGTACTATGCTTCTTCTGTGCTTTGATGGGCTTATACATAGTGCTTCTCATCTGCTCAATGTTGTCAGCTACTAGTAAAAGCCATCTACTTAAACGCACATAATTTAGACTGCCTGAAAATAAAGGACCTATAAGGTCTGTTGGGTGTTGTGGTTATTAATGGGCTTCATGGCTTAAGAGATGCTGAAAATCTTGCAATTTGCAGCATTCACATCTACGTTCATACTGCTCTGTTAGGTCACTCCCAAAGGCCCAGCTCAGTAGAATATCCCTTTTGTTATACCTGTACCCTCAACATTACTCCATTTACACCATATGGTATGCTGCACATTAATAGGTAAAGAGACAATATCTGTCCCCTGGGGACCTCAGCAAAATATGTCTAATACTTGTTTTGCCCCAAACTGCCTGCTTTTGGCCTATCTGTGTGGGCCTGGCTGATTTATGCCACAAATTTACCAGCACTTTGTAGCAAGAGTGGGGAGATGTGGGAGCCTATCCCAGTGCTCCCATGGAAGAAGTGCTTGTTTGGAGATCAGCTGAACCTGACATGCCTGGGGAAGATGGCTGAGATTACTGCACTGGAACTGTAAGAATAAAGCCCTTTATGGATTGATGGTGTGGCATTTGTATTGGCCCCCAGAGCACCTTGTCAAGAGGCAAAACACATATTAAAATGATACCAAACCTGTGCCAGAAGAATATTTTGCTCTTAATTTGCACAATGTAATTAAATTTTCTTTTCCCATTTGCAGGAATTGTGAGCAAAGAAGATGCTCTAGAGTCCTGACATCGCATAGAAATCACAATGGGCAGAAAAGAGTGTCTCCTGTCTTAGGCCATCTGTCCAGGCAGTTGTTCTTCCTGGTTGACACAGAGCAACCCCAGTGGGCACAAGAATGCTTTTAACATCATGAGTCAATCCTCAGTTTTCATTTGTGTAGAGCTGAAGTCATGTGAGATCTGGCTTTTTGAAATGTTTAAATATGGGCCCGGTGTGGTCTTTCCTCACACATAAGCCTGTGAGCTCTCGCTGAGAGTTTTGTCTGTCTCTGTTCTCTATATAGTAAATAGTCAAGTATGCCTTGCCATTAAACCACTGTTGTATTTACCACTGCACTTTGTAAACTCATAGTTTTGTATCAATTAAGTATATTGTTGCTTCTCTTTTATGAGTGAAGTGCATAATTCCCTCTGCGACAAGACCTGCCCTAGATACAGTGAGCAATCACCACATGCATTCAGAACATCCTGATCCAGGAGAGAACATTATCCAAATTATTCGGAAGATAAAGGGAACTTTTGTCTCCTTTCTACAGACGTATTTGTAATAGCAGTCTCTCTTGACTGCTATGTGAGCACTTTGAAGATGTCCCTGGACAAGGATGGGGGACTTCTGCTTCAGCTGCAAATTGGATTAGGAAATCTGGCCCTGTTCCTGGTATATGGCGGTGATTATGAAATGGATGATAGAGAGACATTCTCTATGCAAGGGCAGTGCCAAGCCTATGCCTCCTTTCCTCCCTCTCTGCCTGCTTTCATCTAGAAGATAGAGTGCAAGCCAGCTCTTGGCCTCAAGAATCCGTCTCACGTGAGAGTGGCTGCCTGCATCCTCAGTAGTACTGGCTGTGGACTTTGGATGGTGGAGATGGACAAACACCAAGTGAGACTGCAAGGAGAATGTGCAATATGTATGAACTTCACGTGTTTGTTCATGAAGTGGATAGGGTGGTCTGAGGAGCACTGAAGGTAGGACACTGACATCCTAAGGGCCTATTATCCTTACTTTTGAATACTGAAAGAAGAGCTTTGTGACACTAGGGCAGCAGGGGTGTCTCTGTGTGTTCACAGAGGTACTGCCTGCTCCAGTTGTGAAATAGCCCTGTGTGGGGTCTGTTGGGCAAGATGCCATCATTTGCCCTTGATGCTCCCTGTCAAAAGATGTAGCTTGGTAAAGTTAGATTGAATATGTCAAGGTTTTTCTGTGCTGTCTATTTGTTCTCACTGTTCAGTAATGAGCTGAAGTGTCATAGTGGCTATATGCATCTCAGTGGTTCTCAGAGCAACCTGGTTGGAGCACTGTTGTCCCAGACACCTAGTGAATTCCAGTGGCATGACAATGTGAATGAGGATTTGGCCTTGAGAGGCCCAAGTGACTGCTTATATTGCAGTGGCTGCATGGCCCAGACACAGCCATATGGGTCACAGTGCTAGATAATGGTCATTTGAGCTCAGACAGCTCCATTTAGCTTTTGGAAAACTATTTTGAGATCACCATGTAGTGTAGCAGAGAAAGTAGGTGAGTTTGGGTTTGTCTCACCAGTTCCTGCAGTGCAGTTTCTTGAGTGTTTATTCCGCTGGTAAAAACATAGAAATGGGCTAAGATTTTGCCTCTGAATGAATGAATGTGAATTCAAAATGCATTTTGGAGGCATTGTGTATTTAAACTACTACTAGTTCATGAGAAAACATGTCACCTCCAGCTGTCAGTGAGTGCCCTGTTAGTTCAGAAGTGTGGTTGCCTGGTTTGCCTCTGCCCCCTTGCTGGGTGAACTGGTGATCCCATCACCTTATCTCCTGTCACAGTCCTCCGAGTGAACAGCGGCACTGCTCAGCTGTCAGCTCATCATAGAGCAGCTGCAGGCAGAGAGAGGATAAGGCAACACGCCTGCCAATCTTTTTTCTTTTTTCCCTCAGATTTACAGCTGGTTTGGGGTACATTTGTGTTCTGGTAATTGGGAAATCTAATTAGATATCCTGGAGTCCTAATTAAGTGACTTTTATGGTTATAAGATATTTTGAGAATAATCATCTGTGAAAACTTGGGACCCATGTTCCATTCGCATGTGCAATTTTTGTGACTGTGTGAATAAGTTCTGTAATTGCCTGTAGGAATTTAGAGTGTTTGCCCAAATGGAAGAAATTACAAATACTTCCTAGCATTCAGTTTTTAAGTCTCTGATTTTAGAATTAGGGAAAAAGCTGACAGAAAGTACTATAATTGAATAGAAATGCAAGAACAAAAATCACATTCTGTTCACATAAACTGTCTTTTTTGGCGACTTGTGTATCAGTTGGTGGAAAGTTAAAATTTTGCACTGATTTTAAAACCTGGTTAGCCACCACAGAATGTCCTTGGTAATGAGTAGGTACCATGGTATGGAATATATGCTAATAGTGTTCCGATTAAACAGCATTCACTGCAATTACATCTCATTAGGTAAATAATTTCTGAGGGAGATATACTAATTAAGTGTTTTTGCTCATTACGTATTTCATGATTAAGATGAGTTTGCTAAATTTACAGCTGTGCAACTAAAGCTATTTAGAACTAAACATGCCAATATTTACAAAACACACAGAAATTGCTTATGATCTGTTTTCTTTGTTGCTAATTATGAAGGGTATATAAGGTTTCCTTGGAGCTGCTTTCCCTCCTATAATGAACAAAATGCTCCCCAAGTGTTTTGAGATCCTCTGGAACATAAATGATTTTATAAATGTAAAGTGCCATTGTTACTCAGTTCTCTGAGCTAACTGCTGCTGCCCAACAGCTGATTTGCTTATTTAAAATAATAATAAGTTTTCTGTTTTAACATTGTTTTGTCATGTATAGGGTGGGTTGGCCCTGGCTGGTCACCAGGTGCCCACCAAAGCCACTCTATCCCTCTGCCCCATGGTTGGACAGGGTAGAGAAAATACAACCAAAAGCTTGTGGATTGAGATAAGGACAGGGAGGGATCACTCAGCAATTACCATCAGGGACAAAACAGGCTCAACTTGGAGAAATTAGTTTATTTTATTTCCAGTCAAATCAGAGGATAATGACAAGTACAAACCAAATCTTAAAACACCTTCTCCCCACCCTTCCCTTCTTCCCAGGCTCAGCTTCACTCATGATTTTCTGTCAACACAGGGGGACAGGCAATGGGGGTTGTGGTCAGTTCATCGCACGTTGTCTCTGCCACTCTTCCCTCGTCAGGGGAAGGACTCCTAACACTCTTCCCCTGCTCCAGTGTGGGGTCCCTCCCACAAGAGACAGTCCTCCATGAACTTCTCCAGTGTGACCCCTTCCCACAGGCTGCAGTTCTTCACAGATTGCTCCAGTGCAGATCCCTTCCACAGTGTACAATCCTTTAGGTACAGGCTGCTCTGTAGTGGGTCCCCCACAGGGTCACAAGTCCTGCCAGCAGACCTGCTCCAGCCTGGGCTCTTCTCTCTGTGAGTCCTGCCAAGAGCCTGCTCCAGCACAGGCTTCCCACAGGGTCACGGTCTCCTTTGGGCGCATGCACCTTCTCCAGAGTGGGGTCCTCCATGGGCTGCAGGTGGATCTCTGCTCTGCTGTGGAACGACACGGGCTGCAGGGCACAGCTGCTTCACCATGGGCTGCACCAGAGGCTGCAGGGAAACCTCTGCTCCAGCACCTGGAGCACCTCCCGCCCCTCCTCCTGCACTGACCTTGGTGTCTGCAGGGCTCTTGCTGTCGTGTACTCACTCCTCCATTCTCTGGCTGTGATTGCTACTGCACAGGTTTTATTCTCCCTTCTTAAATATGTTATTCCAGAGTCACTACCACCATCGCTGATGGGCTTGACCTTGGCCAGTGATGGGTGTTTCTTCGACACAGGGGAAGCTTCTGGCAGCTTCTCACAGAATCCACCTCTGTAGCCCCCCTGCTACAAAAAGTTTGCCACACAAACCCAGTACACTGTGTAAAGCTCTTTAATACAAGCTTGCAATCAGCTGGAACACTTGGGCTCAGAAAAGATTTTTTTTATATCTTACAACAATTTATTCCCTGTCTGCATTATGAACAATTTGTTCCTTCGTGAGCAGAGCCCATTTTGTTAATTTCTTGATTGCACTGTCCTAGAAGCACACAGAGTATTAATAGCCTATATGTAGCTAAGAGAACTTTATTAAATCTTATCTTTGATACACAGCTTTACTTCCAGCAAATTAGGCTTCCATACCACACACATGAGCCTATCAGAATGAAAATGTTTTGATGGTTGTCATTTGTGCCTGGGTAAACACCACATTGATTTAGGTAACTCCTGTTAAAAGCCAAGAGTGGTAGAAAATTAACAACTGAACACAGAGACTCTTGACCTTACCAGATGACAGGCAGGATTGTGACGGATCATGTATTTGGAATCAAGAGACAAAGTTCAATTCCCATTCATCATGGCAGTTTGTCAGACTCCTCCTGCAGAGTTTTCTGACCTGTGCCGTTTTTCATGGCTATCATACTGTTTTGGTAACTTAGTTCAATCTAAATGCCTTCTTTTTCCTGATTTCTTCTTTTGCATTTAAAAATTATTTGTTTTAAGATGAAATGGTAGTTTTACAGAATTTTTTAACAGATTAAGTTACTTTCTTTCACTTGTTCTCTGTCCTGTGGGCCCTTTATTTCACCTGTGCTCCTCTCAGTGAGATCTCTGTGCCCTGGGAAACACTCAGAAGCTCAGAGGCCGGAAGACTTGTTCTGCTTTTGTTCCTCTCTTGAAAACATAAAGCTATCAGTATCCATCCTCCTCTTCTCCTTGTAGCCATTCCTTTCCTGTTAGCAGACAAGCAATTCAGTTATTCTCTTTTTTGCCTTCACTCCAGCTTCATTCACAGAAGAATCTGGCCAGGTGTTTGTATAACTAACATTTCTGTGTAGTCTTGAGGGATATCTGAGCTGTTTCTCAAGGCAATGAAGCCGAGACTATATAAGGTTTCTGAAAGGCATATATCATTTTGCAAAGATTGTCCTTTCAGAGATATTCCTCTGTGGTTGCCAAAGTCTTTGTGGATGGTCTTGACTGTGACATCTGGAAGGAAACCAGAAGGTCAAAGCAGACACTTCTGAGTCCTGGGCTTCTTCCTGAGAGTGCCTCTGGAAGCTTCATTCTCTGTGTGCAAACAGAGTACAACTGGGTGCAAATACAGGAGAAATGCAATCATCTTTCAATTGGATGTTTCTCGCTCTGACACTTGGGACTTCCTGGGGAGGTTGCAGAGCACTGAAAACCTTCCTAGTCTAAAGAAATCTAATTTCCCTTATCCCCAGTCCATACACAGTGTCTTTCCCCTCAAGTCCCAGAATTTTCAAGCAGACTTCTGAAACATACATACAGGAGATGACATGTGCCTTACTATGAGGAGATAATCCAGAGATTGGGAGGGTTACTGACTCCCACTTGTGCTGTCCAGATCAGAGGGAACAGTCAGACTCAAGCACCTCTTGCATGCCAGTGCACCCTGATCTGGTGTTCCTTCACTGTTACAGTTAATCTCCTTTTTTGCCTCCCCCACTCTTTTATGGTACGTGGTGAAAATGTTTAGCTTCCAATAAGGGGTTTGTCTTATCTGAGCAGAAAATAACCTGAAAGTCAGGTCTGCCTGTATTAATTTATATAACTAGGTGACACACAGAGAAACAAAGATTAGATATATCACAGATTAGCAAATTGACTTTGGCATAGTTTTGTAAATTTTTTTCTGTTCATACCATTCTAAACAACTTGGAAGTAAAATTCTGAAACAGTTCTAATGTGATCTCAACAATTCTCAAGCTTCCTTTTTTTTTCTCTCACCTCAGAAGTTTGCCTCTTTAAAGGGTTTGCAATGAGAAAGGCTGGATTACATTTTAGTGTAGTCTCTATGCATGTACAAGAAAATAGGAACAGCAAAGCAAATCAAAATTAATCCACGTGTGTAGGCAGGTAGAGGTTGTATTTTGTGAGTTTACTTGGTAAGTCATTGATTTTCCAATGCATCTGGATGTTTTCCTACCAAAAATCCTATTACAACTGGGTGTAGCAACAGGAAATGGCATTCCTAGTATTTCAGACATACTGCTATATAAGTTTGAAAGAGTTACTATGGCTTAAGCATAAACTAACTAATTAAAAATTAGGGCCAGCCAAAATGTGCAAAGAACTGTAGGGTAATTTCCATCCTTGGTTTTGTTTGGGAGGAAGGTGTTTAATGTGCAGTCATAAGTTTTTATTTCTCCTCATATTTCTTTTACTGTCTTTTAAATTTGCTTTCCTACACAAGCAGATTTGTATTTAGGTGTTTGTAAGTGATAAAGCCCAATGAACCAATTCATTTAATTGAGCTTAAAATTTAGATTTGCAAATACTCTCTAACCTTTTCAGTTCTTCACCATTTGGAATTACATTTACAATTTTGTTGTGTCAGAGAGAATGGGCTTAGGAATCATGAAAAAAATGGTAGGTAAAAAAAGGCCTGAAGCTCTCTCCTTAGCTGTTGGAGAGTTGACAAATATGTCCAGAAATTTCTATATTCAGACTGACAGCATATGGCATTATTAAGCCAAAACCAAATATTTAAATCTTTATGCTTCCTAAACAAAAGAACTTCAATCTATTTTGCTTTACGCAGTGACCACAAGCTACCCAAGCATGTAACTCTTAAGCCGAGATTTGAAATGTGGCTGCAAATTAGTTACCAAGTTAACCAGTGACTACATTGATGCAATGATTTATTGCCACCACAGGACTGTGCAGTAACAGTCATGGTCACAGTTCACCTCGTCGGCTATTTTGTTGCCTGGGTGGCTTTTCTCATGTTCATCAGAAGCTTATCAGGCCCTTTATGCAATAAAGAAAAGCCAGTTGAACCTCAGCCTAAGGAACTCTCAGATGGCAACTCTACAATGAGTCTGGTCTTGGATTTTTTCTAGCACTTGGATTTTTCTTACATTTACAGTTCAGCTACTCCAACAATCATTTCTTTCAATCAGCGGCATACAGATCCTTGATATCAGGATCCCTTACTGTTGATCCCTTGTCACACAAAAGAATGGTCTGCCACAAATTTAATCTAATTCCAACTCGTGTTAGACTTACCATATGCTTCATCTTTTCACAAAGTTTCCTACAGGTTAATCCATATTGCCTCATTGAGGAATATACCCCTTTTCAGTTATGGCCTGGTACTGTCCAGAGGTTTTAGTCAGGATTGAGGCCACCAGTGAAAGATGTTTGATGATGTGTGAGCTTCTGTTGAACTGCTATTTATGGTGCCAGATATTTTGGGCTTGATTTCGTAGAAATGGCTCATTCAGCACCGTGTGCTTCTGCAGTGTTGAAAACTAGAGTTATTCTTTTACCTGTGAGGTACTTTTCTCAGCTTTTTAGTAGAGATACTCCAGTAACATCCACACAAACGCATCACAGAGACATTCATTCTCTATGGGAACCGGGCCCTGTGCTTCTCCAGGCTAGCTGTCAAGGACAGCTTAAAGAATTAACAGCCCTGAGAGTAAATCTGGGCTAAACATCATGTAATTGAGCTAATTTTTTCAGCTAACCTGAACAGTGAACATCTAAATTTTTGTCATTAATATCACAAGTCTAACTTCTTGGCACCAAATTATAGTACTTAAGGTTCTTGCCATAGCGTTCTCAAGATACCTAAGAGCAGCGCGAAGCCTGCTTTGGAACACTCCCTGGGAACTTTGGTGATTTCTGTCTAGGTCAATGGTCTCAGGCGATTTTTCAGATAAGGTGATATAACATCAAATGTGTAGATGAGCTGGCAGACAATCAGATGCCATAAGATCTGTTCCTGCATCTACTCAACCTTGGCTGAGTTGATTAACCTTACTTAGGCATTTCCTCCAGTTTTGTAGTGGAGATAACAGTATTGAAGAGGTTTACAGAATATCTGCAAAAGTTGAGGATCTGCTTCCTGCTCTATTGTGTTTGTTTTCCCCTTTGCTTGTCTTCCAACTTTCAGACAGTATATTTTTCTTTAAGTGTATCAGAAAGTTTTTGCTGACCTACTTAGTGGAGCGACAAAGTCTGACTTTCAGTGCTAGCTCCAAGGAATTACTTTTACTATCAACTTCCTTCTTTTATTTTATAGTTTTTATTAATTCCAGCATGAAGCATTTAGAAATATTGCCTTCTTGAATTAATGTTTTCATTCTTCATATCCTGAAAATACGGCTTTATCAGCTGTAGAGTAAATTGTTAGTTTTCTAAATCTGAGACAGACTAAAAGCAGAGAATGTTTTTTTTAATCAGGATATGGTCTCCAAGATGTGTTGCTATAATCACTTACATATGACCACTTCTTAAAAACATAATCAATGAGGCTATAGCCTTTCCTCCTCCCACACCTACACTTAACACTATAAATTGAAAACCTCTGGCTTTTTTTTTTCATTTTTCCATTTTTCTCTCTTTTTTTTCAAGTTAGTAACACATGTTTGTAAGACAGAAATGAGGTTCCTTG
This sequence comes from Parotia lawesii, assembly GCA_003713295.1. Classification (NCBI taxonomy): domain Eukaryota; kingdom Metazoa; phylum Chordata; class Aves; order Passeriformes; family Paradisaeidae; genus Parotia; species Parotia lawesii. The sequence goes on along the minus strand of RAHM01000117.1, from coordinate 660,852 downwards.
TCTTAGCTAACAATAGTACCAAAAGATTGCATTTTAAAATAGAAATGTTCTAAACTGGGAACTTGAGAGGTAAGCCCCATTCCTAATTTCAGTTGAATTGAAGGATTCATATCTCTTGTTGCATAGTCACTTGTACACACTATTTCTACTTCTTCCCAAACTCAGAGAGACGTCTTTTTCCAGTTATGACTCTAAGCTAATACTTTACAAGGACAGCATGTCTAAGGTTTCACTGCTCAGGAGTATGTGCATTTTTTTAGATTTATGAGGCTTCAACCAGCATCAGGGTCCCCTTGTGACAGAAAACACGTAGTGAGAATCTTGGGTTTCAGGAATTTGTACTGAACAAACAAGGCAGACTCTGTCTCAAACCAGGCGGCGTGCCAAGGTGGAGGGCAGCTCAGGGGCTTGCTGGAGCTCAGACAGGAACTGAGCTGAGCTGGGCAGAGCAGAGCTCAGATTTGCACAGTGCTAAACCACAAGTTTAACTGCAAAACTTCAAAGTACCATTGTAAAATTTTGATTCTGCTGAAGCCAAACATAAATCGTGATGTTGATTAGGCTTTAAACCTAGGCCTGAATACTAGACAAGATAAAATCTAGTGGTACATCTGAGACCTGATTCCTCTTTTTATATCTGTTAAAATATCTCTGTCTTGGCTCAGATGGTTTAGAGAGGCTAATGAAAACACAGCATTGCAGATTCTTGAGACTTCGCATATGTCTTCTCACCTGTCTTTAGTCCTCTGTGCTTTTTGCTAGTTGTAATACAGAAATACTAATGCTTGCAAGAGAAATATTAAATTTCCTGCAATTAGAACAGAAAATTCAGATTTCATTTTCTTGTAAAACAACGCCAAAGAGAGAAACATAGAAGGAACTCCTTGAGCAATTTAAAAGTGAGCTGAGGACAGCTAAGTTGTTAAATGAAATGGTCCAAAGAAATGTGCAGTCAGGTACCTCTGTGATGAGTAGCTGAAAAAAGCTGAAACTGAAGCATGGTCTGTTAGAGAGCTTTAATACTAGAGTTGTTGAGTTGTTCACAAAGTATTCTAAATGGACGACTAATAACATTGAGAAAGCTTCTTAATATTCATATTTAGTTCTTGGTTCGCTGTTTAAATTCAAAGATATCAGTATGTGTTTACTTGTGTCAAGTACATTTTGGTGTTTGTTTTAAAGATGGAGTAAGTCTGATGAAAATGTTAATAAGCAACATCTCACAGAGCATACACAGAGATAATGGAAATAGCCCATGGACATGGGACCCTGCCTTAAACCCCTCTTTTCACAAGTGTGCTGGTCTCCTTTAGATCGAGTGTACCCATTCAGCCCACATTACGGATCTCAGTTCCTCAGCAGGGTTGAGATGAAACCTGAAGAACTATGCTCTGTCAACGTGTAACATTTCTCCGTGCTGGCCTGCATGCAGTCTTCGGCTGCTGAAGGCTGGAATCTGTCAGATTGTGGATGTCTCTATCACCCAGCAGAAGGTTCTCAGTATCTCCAGCTGGCTCTTGCCTCCTTTTCTGCTTTTAGTTTAATCACAGCCATTCTGGCTGTGTTTTCAGAGTTATAGGTACGCAGCACGGTAGCAAACTTTCAAGCAGAAAAGGTCACTTAGTTGTGTTTGCCTCACAGAGCTACGGACGTTTCCTTCACTGTTTAGACTAGCAAGGAAACCTCTTTTCCTCTTCTGTGCTGCACAGAATGGGGATCATGCTTTATGAAGACTCAGGGTGAGTGTCTTGCAGAGGTATGCTGTGAGGAGATTCTATTGTACAAATACTAAATCAAAAGCTTTTTCCGAGGACTGACTCCACATTCCGTACGGTTCAGAGCAAAATTCTGTTCCCTGTTTGCCTTCCTTCACAAGCACTTCTGGACTATTTATCTGACAACTGCAGTCAAATAGTAGTACTGTTAGAAGCAACAGCAAATAATAGATGCAGTGCTAATGGAAATAAATAGAATAGGAAACATATTAGTTACAGTAAAAGTCACAATTAGGGTTGTTAACGCAGACAGAGAACGCCTATCATTTTCTATGCCTGGAAGATACAACAGAACCCATGTAACTTTTAAATGTTCAGAAGACCTACAGTATTATAAAAACACATTATAAGAATAGAGAAGAAATCAAGTCTTCAGGATCTAATACCTATACCTGTAAGATTATCCAGCTGCAAACCTTCTGACCTTTTAATAAAGGGCACTTGAGTGTGTTGAATTGAAATGACCTAGAGTGAGTGGGGGTAGCTCCTGTCCTAATATGTATTCACAGGAGCTGTAACTTAGCCACAGAACTAGGGGAAGAAAAGTACATGGAAGAATTAGAAAAATAATGTATTAGGAATTCATCAAAAAACACCTATAGTTTGTTTGCTTTTACACCAGTTAGAATGAAAAATGTGCTGTGAATTGAATGAGATAGAACTCAAAAGGGAACCCTTACTTCCTCCAGCCTGGCAGGAATTTTTCAGTCTCATTGACCCAACTCCAAGGCTCTATATGTAATTTATTCCTTAGTCTGAATGTAAGAATGACTAAAGTAAGCACTGAAAATAAATAACTTTACAAAAAGTTGTGAAGTGATTTTTCTAAAAAATATAAGAATATATTATTGTAATTTTTTTAAGTATAATTTTCTTCCTCCAGAAAAAAAACCCTGATTTTTCCTTTGTCTTCTTGTGAACCCTTTGGGTTTGTATAGTCTTCATGAGTTAGTGGCTGTAACAAGAAGCCAGCTATTTTTATTTTATCAGTTCTGACCTTTTTTGGCTGCTTGAGGATAAGAGAGCATAGGGATGGGTGAAAAGCAGTAGTTATTTGCTCTAAGCCTGCAGCTGTGAAAGATGGTGATCTAATTTCTATTGACTCTAGTTATGATGGTCAAAATCATTATTCAAGGAACAGCAAACATGGCTCTTAATGCCCTGAAGCCAACACACCAGCTTGAAGTGGGAAGCTCCAAAGGGAAGTTATTCAATGGGTACTCGAACCTGTTCAGTTTCTTAGCCACAGAAACTAAAGGGTAACTGGTGATCTGCTTCAGAATTAAAAAGAATGTACAAACTAAAGTAAGGCCATCAAAAATTGCATATTGTTCTGTGTCACGGGCTATGTTTTGTCCAGATGATTTCGTGTGATTACTAGTAGCACAAGAGTTTAAGCTTTAATGGGCTATTCCTTGTCTGGTGTAAGTTTGTGCAAGCTCCCAGTTTCAGTGGGAGGTGTATTCAGAGTCTGTCAGACCCATGAGCAGCTGTTCTGTCTCTCTCAATGACTACTTCCGGTGTCCCTCCCTAAACAGGGGTGGATCACAGCCAAAAGTTCAAAAGTTCCTGTCAACTAGGTTCTTTTATTTTTCTTTTTTCCTCCTTTCTTTATTTTTTTAAGTAACTTTACAAAAGAAACAAGTTACAAATTAAATATACTAAGTATCATATATACTGGGTATTACTAGGCAGTGCATTCATTTATGACTGATCAATATCTATTCCTCAATGAATATGACAGTAAACAGATTAGCATAACAAGTATCTGTAAAACAAGTATTGATTTATTACCATTTTCTGAAAAATAGTTATAACTGTGTTTGCCTGTAGAAAGAATTACCAATATTTAATCCAGAAGCTCTGTAGGTTCTTGTGAACAGTAATCAGTAAGTCTTTATTACTGCATGTCATGCAGATTAGCAGTGTTGACATTTTCCTGTTGTTTTTTATTTAAAGAATAGCCAGTGCTGTTAATTTTTGGTATCCACTGGAGGTCACTACCTATATATCTTCACAGGGATCTCTATATACCTTAAAAATTAATTATTCAATGACCTTACCGCAGTGCCTGGATGAAAAAACTCCACTAAATTGTCACTTTACATACCTGTAGAAAAAACATTCCAATGGATTTGTGTAATCTGCATTAATGAAATACAAGAAGAGAAGCAGTGCTGTGAAGAATATTGATCAGAATAGTTTGATTGTTGTCAGAATCAGGAATAGAGCTCTGGTCTCAGTTCTTGCCAAGGTGACTTAGTTGACATGCTATAAAAGATTCATTGGATGCTTGAGATTTCTTTTCTTTATTTTCCATCCAGTATGTTCCTGCTAAAGAACACAAAATATTTGTGTTTGCCACGTTTGTCATGGCTGTCATGACAATTTTGCAAGTCAGTAATGTCTTCTCTATTCCTTGAACTTTGTCCTGACATGAGACACGAAGAACACTGCCATGAATTTTCTTAGTACAGGAGTAAATAATAATCTGTCTCAGGAAAGAGTTATGCATTAAAAATGTCAGAAAGGTGGTTTTTTCCATACAAAGGGGTTTGTTTCTGGAGGGAGGGGAGTGGATTGAGAATTAATTTATGATGAAAGATTTACTGAGGCATGAACTTTTGAGGGGGCTGGTATGTCAAAGTAAGAGGCTATACTTTATATGTTCACATGTCAAACAACCCTGAGAAATGTAAATTATTACAAATCTCATTACAGGCTGATAACATAGCATGCAATTTGTGATAACTATATGGGCAAAGGGAATAAAAGTAGAAGTCTTAAACATTTATTTAATTAGCTCATGTTCCTGTTTTCTTCAGACATACATACTACATTTCTTTTATTACATTTTTTGCTCAATTTTTAAATGTAATTGACCTAAGGGCTTAATAAGTAGCTAAATACTTGCAAATAAATGAAATCAAATACAGGTACAGAACTGTAGTGAAGTGAGTTTGTGAGGCCATAAGAGTTTATCTGTGTAGTGCAGATGATCATGGTGACAGAAGAGTCTGTAAAGGACTAGAAAAGTTCATTTACTCTAGACAGGTATTTGTTTAATTTGTTCTCTCAAAAGCTTTAGTTTTTCAGTTAGAAATCCTGTCCTTTTGATATCTATGGTAGTACTTTCCTATCTTAAACTTTATAATTTTTTTCATGAAGATTAAGTTCAGTCTCTCTTACTACACCACAAGCCTTTTTTTTGTTGTTGCCACCATAAACAAGAGTGTATATGATTTTTTACTTTCCCATTTGAAGAAGCCTCTCACATATTTAAAGTCTGTCATCATTTTCCCTCAAGCCTTGTCCTTCTCCACCCCTCTGCACCCCTGGCTCATGTAATCTTTTCAAAGTTAGACTAAACAAATCCAATCATTTCAGTCTTACTTAATAGCTTGTGTTTTGCAGATGCCTCATTATTCCTTTTTCTTCACTCTGGATTGTCTCCGATTTGACACACATGATTTTTTTGAAGTGCGGTACATAAAACAAGGCATTAGACTTCAACTCTAGTTTTAGTGGTGCTGAGTAGAATGAAAAAAATCTGGTGTCTGATGATGTTTTTACCGTTTAAGTGTTTGTCTAATATTTGACTTTTGAAAAAAAGTTTATATTTTCTAATAGCATCTCACTGCTCATTCACCTACAATTCGTAGTCTGTTGTGGTTCCTGGGATCTGTCTTGAAGACCTATTACTTTGTCAGTCCTTTGCCGTCTGGTATTTCCTGTTTGTGAAAATCGTTATTTTTCCCAAAGTACAGAGCAGTACAATAAACTAACTGAACTACATCCTCTTTCTGGTTTTTTTTAGGACCATGTTTTCAGTCTACCAAGGTCTGAAAGGTGAATTCTGAATTTGTCCTCCATCAGACTTGTAGAGATCCCGTCTTAGCATCATCTTAGAAAGCAGCACACTTTCAGAGACCTGTTGTGCTGCTAATGCCTGGTGGAGTGGTGTCTGCTGGGTCTGGAGCAAGACAGAACTGCAGCATCTGGGCTTTGTTGATTCATTGATAGGTGGGGGTAAAATGCTATGCTGAATTAATCTGTTGGTTAGTTACTGAGGGTGTGTTTTTCTTAAAAATACTGCTCGGAATCTGTGTAGTTTTCACATTTCATTTCAGATTAAATGTCGTGGGTTTATAATCTTCAGATGGAAATTTCCCCAAAAAAATCTTACACCTTGGTTTAGGGTAGAGGCTGTCTGGCAAAGGAGGACCACACCTGCAGTGAGTTGTAACAGTATACTAACACCTTAGTCATGCCACAAAATCTCAGCATTTTCATCTTGCTCTCCACCAAAAAATTCTATAAAATTTGAAATTCTTTTGTCTTTTCTAATTTATTGGCTTATGAGCTAACCAACACGGAAAGGGTTTCAGACAGCATATTTGATTCCAGTGCTATTCTTTCAGTATTTGAGATTTATGGGTTGGTTAAGAATTAGTCACTGAAGGAAATTGTGAATCATTCTGAATAATGAATAAATTTGGTTGCATACAGTTTGTGAAAAAGAACAAAGGGAGAAATAAACTTTTAAAATGTTAATTCACTCAACTCCAAGAGGACTCCAAGTCATCTTTTAGACCTTTATAGAAGAGGGAACAGAAACAAATGTGAAGGCTTAACATAGAGTCCAGAAAAAGTCAGAGATAGAGTTAGGATTAGAATTCTTAGCTTTTTTTTTTGCTTTTTTTTGTTTGTTTGATGATGTTTCTAGTTTTGTTTCCACATTAGTCTGTGTATTTAGAGTTCTTGAGGGTAGGAGTATGGATGGAGGGCCTTAGAGTGCCGTGCAAATCTCAAATTGCAATACCAACAGGCTTACCAATGAAGGGAAAGGAAAACAATGACAAGAACAGCAGTGATGACAGGTCTAGGCTTAGGGTGCAGTACTTGAAATTGCTTTGCAATTTGCCTTGACTGTGGGGTTAGACACAATTACAATCCTGTTGCACTGACAGCTAATTCCAGAACACAATACAGCATAGATCTGGCATAACAGACTGAATATTAAATGCAGAACATAAAGCACTAACCACCTTGTAAGCACATGAGAATGGTAGGCTGAGGACACGATGAGTTAGGGTGTTTATCTTGGACCACTGACTTAAAAATGAAATGATGGTATAGGTCTACTTTTATATAGGTCTACCAGCAGGAAATGCCAAAAATGTGTGAGAAGAAAGATTATCCACAACCAAACAGTGGGTGCAAACACAGAAAATCAAATAAAAAGAGTAAACTTTAGAAGTATGAAAGACAAACTTGAGGAAAAGAAGTGGGCAAACTTAACACTAATAGTCCTTATATTCAGCTGAAGGTCTGATTTCATCAGTTCTCGCAAAAGCATGGATCAGCCATAAGCAAGTCTGTATAAGCAAGTAAAAGGGGCTGAACAAGGTCCACAATGAAGCTTTCAAATTAAAATAAAAGCTGTAAGGTTATGAGCAATAGTAGAAAACAGGCCCCAGAGCATTTCACCAGACCATGAGATTTTTCACATAAGAGGACCAGAGCAATAAGCGGTAACTACATGTTGTTGGGAGTTAATACTGCTGAGTTGCTAACAGTCTAGCGTAGGGTGCTTGCGGCAGCAATTTTTTGGTTCACCTTATTTTAGAACAGCAATATTAGGAAATTCTGTAAATACTGGTTTACTTGTGTGTGTGCTCACTTGCTTTTGCCTTCTTCCCATTGGTTCTGTCAGGAAATGTATTTGGAGGAAATACTCCACCTTTAGAAGAAAGGAGGTTTTTGACGTGGGCTTGGTGTTTCTAATGAACTGATCAGAACCCTCTGTATCTTCTGTGTGCACTTCACCTATTTATGACTTTGTAGACCACAAGGTAAAAGTGTGTTCTGTTGCTCAGTTATATTTTAACTTGAAATATTGTGGGTATTTTGTGGCTAGGMTAGTTGCCATGGAAAACTTCATTTGATAGTATTTACTTTTTGTTATTAGTAACAATGTCTTTCAGATTACTTGTTCAGTTACAGCTCGCATCGCTATGACTCACCAAAAATCCAGCTTTGCCTGACTGGAGTGCTAGACGGTTTGAGCAAAAAAGTTCCCAGCTTCTTCCTGGGGGCTGAGCCTGGGGTTTTGCCTTTCTTTTGTCTAAATACAGAAAGCTCACAGGCCGTACATGATGCAAAAATCTCCCTCCCAAAGTCCTGGTGAGATTTACTGCTGTATGAATGTCAGCTACATGGCGCATACTTGGCCAAGATAAGACCTCCCACAAGTGCTGTCTGTATGAGAAGGGTTTATGGGGTTGAAAAGAAATATTTTCCTTGGAAAACAGAAACTGTAAACATCAACACTAAGAAGAAGTAAATGCCAATTTAGACTAATCCAGATTTTTTTTTTACACTGAGCAGAGACTCCTGTTATGGTGGACTGTGAAAGCTGGAGTACACTAGGCTGATTTGAATCACCCGTCTGAACAGCATAGTTTCACAAGGTGGTGTTGTCCAAATTTGAGATACCAGTTTCTAGCTCAAATGCATCTATTCCAAATTCTTTATAGGTCTTTATTGTTAAACCTGGTTTTCTGTAATAGGGAAAGATTGAAAACTAGCTGGTTCTGGGAGGAGTCATTCAGACATGAAGTTTGGTTCTGCCATGGTTAGCCCAAGAAATAACCTGTCCTGGACTGTGAAAAATTTTGGGGGAAAAATCCTCTTTTCGGATACCCTGGTTTAGTTGCTGAAGTTCTCAGTAATCAGCCTTTCTCTGCAGTTTCTGATCAGATTTTGTATGCAAGGGTGTGCTTCCAAGATACTCACACGAAAGCCAATGGCTTTCTGAACCTGGTTTTCAAACACATTACATCCCATCTTCTTGAAAAAGCAATTGCTACACAAGTGCAGCACCACTGTCTTCTCTTTTCCTACACCTGTTGAAAACATCTTTTCAGTGCTGTTTCATTTGGTTTGTTCAGGGTTTTTTTTGTTTCTACCTATAAATTCTTATCTCTGCTTGTTTGAACTACTTTCAATGAAAATAAGCATATTCTTTCGGAACTCATTAGACAATTCAAAAACTTGAGTCTTTACCTCTGAGAGTCCCATCCGACATAGCACACAATAGATACTACCACAGCAATAAAAGACTCCAAGCCTCTCCTACGGTAGTCTGAGGTATTTTTCAGGCATTTGAAAATGACTAGAAGACAGTTCACAGTTTTTTAATCAAAATTGTCATACCTGGTTTCCCCTTATCCTGGAGTTTTGCTGTCACAAGGCTAAGAAATAAATCAGTGGTATAGCTTAGATGGATTTGAGCAATGACAGGGAAATAATTAGAGCACTTCACTGCAGCACCAAATGTGATGGGAGTATCATCTGGCTGTGGATGCAGTTATATGCAGGATCTGGTATGAAAGCCCCAGTCCAAGTCCTGTGCTTGTGCTCTCCATTCTGTACCTCAAAGTGTCTTGACCCAATTTCAGATTAGATCTGCTATCTGGGTTTTTTGTATTATCACAGATGAAATACTAAGCAAAAGCTTTTTTGTCAGCTGCTGATAGTTATCCCACCCCAAGCCACCAGGAGCTGCTGGAGCTTTTGCTAAGCTCGTCTCTGCTGCAAATTTCTTTTCACTCAGCTACATATCTTGCAGCATGCCTGCAACTTCTTATCTAAAAACAAGGTATTGTCAGTAAAAAAGGTGGACCAGGATGGTTAAATCTTGTGAAGATTTTATTACATCTGCATCTGCAGCTTGCAGGTGATAGAACTGAGGATTCATTTTTCATTTCAAAAAGGTAGTAAGTTAGAAGATTATACTGCTTTTTTCCTATCACTGATAAAATTGTGATTATTTTGTCCTGAACTCATTTCTATGGCTTTTAGAAGACTAACATAGTATATTGTCCCCAGAAGGAATAAGTTCAACAAACATAATCAATTAAAATCAAATAGAAAAGAAAGTCTAATAAAAAGAGGCTGCTTTCAGCCTTCCTGTGAAGAAAGGCTGTACCTTAACCCCTCTGATCAGAAGTTTTCAGCCCAGAGGCTATGTCTGCCTTATGTAGTGATGCTCAGCTCCTGCACTGGGCTATTATTTTTACCTTTTACTGTTTGGATATACTCTTTATTCTCATCAGGTGTCCACATTTTATTGCATGCATTTATATATTCATTGGAGATAGCACAACTATAAAAAAGTTGACAGAAGAGATTTTAAAGGTTATATTTGGTTCCTAAGAAATGTTCTTCAGACTTTCTCTGAAGTCACTGATCCCCGAATCACCTCAACATTTCACACGGCTGTTCATCATATAGTCCACAGCGGTGTACAATTCTATCTGTGCCTGCTTAATAATAGGGAGTTAAGAAGATACCATTTTGGCTGTCTTCTTTCCTCTCTGAATTACTACCTGTTTGTTTGGGTTTGTTTTTTTTTTTTAAATGCGTAAGCTTACATAATCTTCCTTCCGCATGCTTTTTGTCAATGTTTTCATTTTATATGAAAATATGAAATGCAGCTGTGAGTACCACTTTGACATCAGGCTATTTCTTTTTTTAGTGTCTAGTTGTTTCCTACTGTCTCCTTTTTTCTTAACAGCTGCCTCCTAAAATAACAATATCCTTTATTCAGCTACTTGTGCATGGTCTGCATGATAGCTGTTTTTCAATTTCTGTAATAATAATATGCCTGACTGGTGCCTTCCTAATCTTCACAGCATTATTTTTCAAGAAAATATTTTCTATTATGTGTAAAATGTGTGAAGATTTTCTTCTGAAGAAGTTTCATTTGTAAACGCATTTTCTGTTTAGTGTGTTTTTCTCCAGGAGCTGTCTCTGTTCCATTTCCTACCATCAACAGCATAGATTGAAAATGTATTTGTTTGTGTCTTATGTTATCCCTGAAAAGTTAACTAGAGTAAAAGTAGTCGTGGTTGTTGTTGTTGTGGTGGTGGTGGTTGTGTTTGCTTTTTTTTCAGTTGAAGCATTTTAAAGTATCTGAAGCATTATATGTCACAGAAGGAAAAGATGGTGCAGGCAATCTGATTTGATTGATAATTCTGTATTTATCTCCAATGCCTTTTAATCCATTTATCTTTAAAAGATGATGTCACCAACATCATGTTGAAGAAAGAATGGCAAGCATCTGATTACACAGCAGAGTTAAAGGTGCTTTTGATATCTAAATTTAACTTATTTCTGGAAGTGAAATAAATATAGATTTGCCATAATTTTGCAGAAAAAAATAGTTTTCTGCTAGGAGGAGAGCTTCAACTTTGAATATGTCAGTAAAACCTAAGAGGTGGATGTAGGTGCCTAACATCCAATATTTGGGATCTGAATTTTTTGATTTCTTTTTCTTGGATGATTTTCAGCTTTTCCTTCTACCAGTGCCCATTCTCCATAAGTCTCTTAATGCTTCTTTCTGTGGGGCCAGAAAGGATCCTAAACACCTGTCATGCACTTTTCCTTGAGGTATTTCTGGCCCTTGATTGGCAATGGCTTTTAAAATTGTTTGACAGCTATGCTGCAAACTCACTGGCCAACGCTTAATCTCTCTACAGTAAACCTGAAGGAGAAGTGTATCATGACTGCTGGAGAACACATGTTTAACTTGATAGTGAGCTAAGACAGACTAGACCATTCACTCTAAATACTGGGCCATTTTAAAGATGCAGTATGGAGCAGAGAACATGAATGGTCCCTCTTTCTCTTTTCTCCTCTTTGTTAGGTGAGGCTTATGTATTAACTACCCCAAAGGATGCCTTGGCCACACGTTTTCATTTTGACAACATAGGTGTCTTGTGTCCAGCCCCAAATATCAAGACTCTGCTGTTGGATTTTCTTACTAAATTTCATCTAAATAGAATTAATATTCTTACTTTCTAGTAATACCTTTCTCCCCTCCCAATTTATTTTCGTCAGTATTGTATTTACACTGATTTTTACAAAGTTCAGATCTGTACAGTTATTTCAGTTGTCAGCAGTATCTGTCATTTCACCTCTTCAACTATGAGTATATGGTATAATCTAAAGCCTTGGAACTTATCCTAAATGTCATGTTGCATCCTTGGGCTCATTCACAAAAATGAATTGAGAACAAATTTAGTTGTGATCATGATTCCTGTCCTTGAATCATAATATAAGCTTCAGAAGGATCATCTGATCCAAATTTTCATGGATAAGGGAGACTAGATGAGACTACATAGCACCCTGTCCAATTGCATCTTGAAAGCCTGATGTGATGGGGACTCCACGACATCCCTGGGGATATTGTTCCCTGAAGTGGAGGATTGTTCTCAGTGCAAAAAAATTATTTCTTAGGTTGAAATGAAACCTGTACCCATTGTGTCTTTTTGTCTCTCTTTCTTCATAAAGAGAAAGCTTATGCAGTCTTTTTAGTGTCCTTTAGATACTGAAAGACCCTGATGAGGTTCCCCCTGTGTTTCCTCTTCTCCAGGGAGATGAGACCTGAATCCTTCCATCTTTCTTCAGAGCCAGGTTCTCCAGCCCTTTGGTCATCTTCATGGCCCTCCTTTCTAGCTATCTCCAGTCTGTCCACATCTTTCTTGAATTGTGGGGGCCAGAACTGAACACAACACTCCAGATGCGGCACGACAAGCACTGAGATTAGGATGATCATGTTTCTGTCTCTCCGAATAATGCCCCTGCAGATGCAGCCCAGGATCCGATTTGTCTTTGCTACCACTACTCTGCTGACTCATGTTCAGCTTGTTGTCCATCAGGACCCCCAGCACGGCTGCTGTGTCTCCCCAGCCACACGGATCCTAGTCGGTACTGGGCTCTTTGGTTATCCTGACCCCGGTGCAGGGCTTTGTTCTTGCTTTTGTTAGATTTCATGCAGTTCTGTTCTTGCTAGCCCACTGTATTACATTCAGCCCGAACAGATCTCTCTGTAAAATGCCTCTCTCTTCTGATACGTCCACCTCAAAACACAGTTTAACATCATCATCATACCTAGTGAAGGTGCTTTCAATCCCATCATCCAAGTCATTCATGAAGATGATGAAGATGTTGAACAGTGTGGTACCCACTACTGATCCATGGGGGACTGCACATGACAGGCTGCCAGCATGAGAAAAAATCCCGTATTATTTCTCAACCTATACTTCTAGAAGTCCGTATCTAGCAGAGATGGTGTTGTGTTGTTTTGGTGTTCCCCCCCCTCCCCCCGAATAGTTAAAATATAGTCAGTAAGTAAAATAGCTTTTGCTGGTAGAAGGCAAGAGAGGGGAGGACAGATCTCCTCCTATGATCTCTCAGGAATTTTGAAGGTGGGAATAGTTGGGAGGATTAAAACTCAGTGTTATTTTCTTTCAGTTATTGGCTGGATAGAAGTATTGATGTAAGATCAAGATTAAGGAAATTTAGTGTGATTTCTCAATAAATCTGTGTAAAGAGAGTGGGTGTTTTGATTGGCTGCTGTATTGTCTTACTTTATTTTTCAGACCAATGTGAGGACACAAACTCAAGTAATGCAAATTCTTGGGCCAAATATTTCAGTTGAAGGAGAAATGGGGAGTCCCTCTGCTCTCCTTTCCCTCCCACGTGTCCTTTGTGCCCAGAAGGGGCTAAGAGAGGGAGTGTAAGGGCCTGCAAAGCTTTTGAACAAGCAGGCAAGTGACATCCTCAGAAGTAGCCTAGCACCATGGCAGTGTGTGTGGGAGAGATGGCGGGGAGCAGGGAAGCACTCCAGAGGTGCTTCCGCTTTTTCTGTGAAGAGCCCAGGGTAGCTCACAAACAGAATTATTGGTTATCTGCTTGTGGCTGGTATTGCTCGTGTGGTAGTTCATTCAGCAGCATGATTCTCCTGCCAGTTAAGGGGTATAATAAACTACTTCATTCCCTCTCTCCCATAGAAATTATAGAATAGTTTAAGTTGGAAAGGTCCTTTAGAGGACCTCTAAGACCATTAAGTCCACCAATAAACCGTGTCCATCAACACATCTTTTAAATACCTTCAGGGATGGTGACTCAACTATTTCCCTGGACAGCGTCTTCCAGGATTTGACAACCCTTCTGGCAAAGAATTTTTTCCTAGTATCTGATCTAAAACTCCTCTGGTGTAACTTGAGGCCATTTCGTCTTGTCCTGTTGCTTGTTACCTGGGAGACCAATCCCCACCTGGCTACACCTTCCCTTCAGGGAGTTGTACAGAGTGATAAGGTCACCCCTGAGCCTCCTTTTCTCCGAGCTGAACCATCCCAGCTCCCTCAGCTGCTCCTCGTAAGACCTGTGCTACAGACTCAAGGCACTTTGAAAAGATCCCCTGGAGCGTTCTCTTTTCCCATCTGAGCTGCCTCAGCTCTCTCAGGCTTTCCTTATATAAGAGATGCTCTGGTCCTGCAACCATCTGAGTGGCCCTGCACTGGACACTTGCTTCAGTATGTCCACCTTCCTCTTGAACTGGGGAGGCCAGAACTGGACACAGCACTCCCGACGTGATCTCACCAGTGCTGAGTAAGGGGAATGGTCTCTCACTGGGCCCTTCACTGGAAAAGCTGGTGGTGCTTTTCCTAATTTCCTAATCCATAAGGATGTAGGTCGTCCTTGCTCTTAGGGTGCATTAGAATTGTGGTTTCATACTTCAAAAGCAGGAAGGCCTGCCCAGTAGTCAGTTTTCTGACCAGCTGTTGAGAAAGCTGTTCCATGGAGTTGAAAGCATATTCTACTACATGAGCTGATTTTCAAATGCACTAGGGCTTACAGTCTTTAATCTTCCTGTCAGGACATTCTACACAGCACAGAAAGCAGCTCAGCAAGCAGAATATAAGCCCCAGGTGGCAAAGCCTGAATAATGAGTTAAATACAACTTTATGAAATAGCTCTAATGGCCATGGCATACAGTACTCTTATGTTTGGGGTTTTTTACTTACTTACTTACTTTTTTGTTTTTACTTTTACTTACTGTCAATAAGACAAAATGCAAAGAAAGAAAACCATACGTGTGGAAGCAGATTGCTTTTTTTGGCAAGTGATAAACTTAGAATTCTTCTCTATAACTGAGCCATCATCATTACTTATTTTTGCATCTTTCCATTGCCAATAGGAAATATAAAAGTGCTGCTGTATGAATGCCTGTGTCCTCACACACTTCTCTGGCAGCAGAAGTATAGGTCTTCTAACATTGCAGCCACTGTAACTCAAGATGTAACCAATCTCTTCTCTGTTTCTAGATGTGGTAATTATGACATACAGGAATTAAAAAAATTCTCAAATCTCATCCTACTTAGATTACTGAGTAGCAGGAAGGGTGTAGTAGAATTTTTAAGATGTGTTTTAATATAAATAATATTTAATATAAAAAAGAATAAGAAAACTGAGAAAAAACTAAGGGAAAAAATAACATTTAGGAGAAAAAAATGTAGAGGACTGTTATAACAAAAGACCTGAAAAAAAAGATAAATAATTTTTGCTAGTGAAATTATGGTTGTGTAAGAATTTGATTTGTCCTAATGTGTTCCAGCCTTGTCTAAGGAACTAAGAGCATGGCATCATACGGAAATGTGGCTTTTCTTCAAAAGGAAGCCTTTTCTTCAAAGGCTTAGTTTGTGTTAAAGCATTATAAAAACAATTGTTTTTATATTTGTTTTCCTTGTGAACTTAAATGCCATCCTTTAACTCAGCTCTCAGATCAGAGGGACTGATTTTAGATGTGGGATGGATCTGTGCTTGGAAGATATGAAAAGCCCACCATGGGAAAAGCCTTACAGAGCACTAGCCAGGGAAAGAGTAAACCAGACAACAGCAGAGTTTAGAGTCAGCTGTCAGCTTACTGATGACAGCATATGGGAAATTAATAACATACAGCTGAAATACAACCTTCAGCAAAGCCTGGTCTGCTCTTAGTTTCAGAGTTTAAGTTGTGAGAACATAGATTGTCTATGGACAAAAATAGGTGATTTAGACTTTAAACCTGAGAAGAATTTTCTCCTTCACTAGCCTCTGATGAATTAAAGGATCTTGGAAGCTCAGTTCTAGGGAAATGGTGGTTGCTGTAACCTGTATGTTTGCATTTTAAGGAGTAGCCCCAGCGAGTCCATGCCAGAGCCATTCTTCCTCACCTGTGAGCTATAGAAAAAAGTGCCACATTGCTTCTAGCTTCGGTTTTCTTCAGCATTAAGGGAAGAAGAACTGATGAAAGTGGGAATAGAGAACTGGTTACAGATTGCTATGAATGGACAGATTTTGGAGATCACAGCTTGGATGTAAAAGTGGTTGAAGACTAAATGGTTTCCCTGATACTAAGAACAATGTTTGTGGAAGAAACATCGCCAAGCATTACCAATTTCGTATAGATCACGTGTGTCATGGATTTATATTTTAGTTAGATTAGCCAGAGGACACAATGAGCAATTATGCTTCCTCTATGCCAGTTTTATGCTGTCTTTGAGAAAACACATGATGCTGATCGCATAGAGAATGTTGTATGAAAATACCTTGAAGAAGTATAAAATAGCAGAAGGGTGCAGTATTTTTAATTCTCTGTTGGCAGCCTGAAATTTGGATTTGTAGCACTCAAAAACTCTAGTGTGCGAGCAGATGCAGATTAGCAGATGGAGCTGAGGGACAGAGGATACGCGTTGGGATATTTGGCAGCTTAAGCCTAGTGATAAAAAATATTCATTTATTTATATATTATAAATGAATATAAAGTTATTTGAAACAATCTTTTGAAACCGTGTTGCACACAAAGCACTGAAAACCAGGATAACAGCCCTATGTAGCACTTTAAAAAAAGTTTATTTCAACATGAACTCTTTTCTTATCTCTAAAAGCCTACTTATCCTGAATACATAACTAACACAGAAAACCCCAAAGAAAATTACATAATAAGAAGAAAATAAATTGAATTATTTCGAAGAGCAGTTCTTGTTACTATCTTTCTCTTTCATCTTTTAAATTCTCTGTGACTTAACCTCATTTCTCAGCTTCTGATTCGTCTGATTCTTGCCTGACATTACAATGAAGTGGACAGAGTGTGCATCAAATACCAATTTTAACTTTAGCTGTACTTTATGTAAGAAAGGATCTTTTTGTAGGAGCTGTACAGAAGCTTGGCAGGAGCTCAGACATAATATCCACGGTTCCAAAGAGAGGCTTAGGCTTCATATTGCCAAGTCCTTGAGGCAGAAACATTGTCCCAGTTTGTGCCCACCCAAGAGTAGTGGAGGCTCCTTCTGTGCTGGAAGCAATTTGAGTTTGCCTCTGGGAGTATTAGTCCATGTATAGGTTTTCTAAGAAGATGACCTTTCAGAATATCTAGTAAGATTAATTTTTTTCTTGTCTGAACTAGTATTTCTGTTCTATGTTTATTGCCAGGTACCTGCCCATACGTGGGCACAGAAGTGTAGGAACTGTATTTTTGCCATAGTGTTCTGCAATAGTTTGTTTATGTTCCTGTATCTTCAGTTAGTTCCTCCCTTGTCCTGATGTGCTCATAACAACAAAAAAAATATATATTTTACAGAAAGAGAAAGAAATATTTTAATTTTTCAAGAATGCACAGTCTCTTACTGAATCCCTAAATGAAGCAAAAAATAATTCTAATTAAAATTAGCTGAGTTACTGAAAATTATGAATTATTTTTGATTGCCTTGTTTTTCATTGACTTTTTCCTCGAACTACAAATCATTGTACAACTCAGGACAATCTGGTCAGTGCTCAGTCAGCTCCCTTTCTGCTTCCTCTAACAGGTAGCTCAGCAATTTGGCCAAGGATGTCTGTGAGAAAGAAGCTACAATTCTCACAACCATGTGAAAAGGACAAGGACATTGTATCACAAGACAGTGAACAGCAGTTGAGGACAACAGGCAATGATCAGCGTGGGGTGAAGTTTGAAAGGAAAGGATGCAGCAGTGGGTAGCAGTCTCAGAAGAATTTAGGATCTTTAAGCAGATCCTTTGTAGAAAACACTAAATGAATTAATGCTTAATGTCCTGTATAGTTTATTTGTTATGATTTCCTTTATAGCTTAGCAATTATATAGCCTTTAATTAGTTGTTTGCTACATCATTAGACCTCATGTCAAATGACCAAGTACAGAAATAAAACATTAGCTTCATTTTACACTTCTGATGCATTAAGTAGAAGTGGTGTCACTACAAAGCATGAGTTCTGTGCAATGATTATATCTCCTTCAAAAAATAGTTTGAAGTCTCAAAACCTTTGCCAGATACCTTCAGGAGAGTAAAGATAAGTTTTAAAAATAGGCACAAAGCTAATTAAGAGTTGAATGCTGTGGGAGTAAAAGGCCAGTTCTGTCTTCGAAAGTTTAATAGCAGGACACACTGTGGCTCTGTACTTAGGCTATTAATTGTGTCTCTAGACATATTAGTAACCTCAGTCCGTCTGAAGATTAAAACAGGGGGCTAGTACGGCCAAGTGCCACGTTCTGAGGAATTATCCCTGTCTCTGTGCAGAAGCCAGCCAGCACCTGGTATGAGTAATGAACAGAAGTGTCCCTCAGGTCTGGGCGAGTGCCATCACAGCAGCACATGAGCTTTGCGGTCGCTTGGGTGGGAAATGAGAAGGCCAAAACTGGGTCACTGGTGAGAACCAGCCGCATTTTTGGAAACCAGTACTAAAATAAGTGGAAGTATTCACTGTGGGCATAAAACAGCACATAAAAAGTGCAAAGACAAAATGCAATAGAAGGTGCAAAACAACACATATGGTTGGTAAGCCTTGGTACTTTTAAAGATGACTGTGAATTCAGTTTTAAAGACAAAGCAGCTTTTTGCCGCTCTGTTTTCCACATGGATTTTACACATGGATGTCTAGGCTTTATGTTAGTAATATTTAGCAAAGGGACTATTCAATGCTAACCTGTATTTTGTCTTTTTAAATGAGCAAATTATATTTTCAATAAGCAATCTTTTATACAAGAATGTGTAATACAAGATACAAGATTAACATTGATCACATTTTAAGGTAAAATTTTTGAAGTCCTCTTATTTTTATTTACTTCTTATTGAGGTTGCCTTCTGAATAATAGAAAGTACAGAAAATAGAAGATACCAGGAAAATACTCCTCTCCAAAGCTTTATTTCTCTTTTTTTTGCAAAGGTATTGAATGGATTCTGCAAAGGCCTTGTCAAGTTCCCAGTATATTACACATTAGTCAATCTATAATTCTTCCTGCCCTCCCTGTAACTTCTTCATGAGCTCTCTGGTGCTCCTCAGGCAATGAGAAAAGTGACAGTAAGTTCAGCTCAATAAAGTCTGCAGCTCTTCTTCTTGCCTCACACTAAGGAAATTGAAAAACATCTGTCTTTCAGACATGTGTCCTGGTTCCATTTCCTGTTCATTGTCCTGGGGTCTGCAGTGAGCATTTTTGCATGTGAGTAATTCTCTCTTTTTGTATACTTTTATTATGAATATTGTTGTTTTATTATTAATATTGTTGCTGTTACTATTCGTTGTCTTATCTCATTGCTGTTTCCAGTAAATTGTTCTTCTTATCTCAATGCATGATCTTCACCTTTTGTGCCACCAGTTCTCCTCTCTGGCCACCTGTGTCGGGGTGGGAATTGAAGAGGGGGAAGGGGGAGCAAGAAAGTAGCAGTGTGGTTTGGAAAGTCTCAGTGGGAGAACTAAATTGGGGAGCACCATTCCTAAATGATGATGACGCAAAGAAAAAATATTATTTTAAAAGGTATTTAAACTGTATTTAAAAATTCCAAGGAAAGTCACGTTTATTAGAAAGCCCATTGAATAGTTACTGTTTAGGATTAACAACACACCAGTCAGACATGAACTTTTAAACTGAGCTTTGTATTTCCTCTTAACCTTGACTGGTTTCCTTTGTAATTCCTTGGTGATTAAATTAATTTCACATTTGCATAAAATTAGTAGAAGAGCCAACGCTGTTTCTACTTTCTATTTCTTTGCAATTTTTGAAATACAAAATATTTTTAATCTTGGTTATTTGTAAATGATTTTTAAAAAAAAATTAGTATCAGCTGACAAATTGACTGTGAAAAGTCAAGTGTTCAATAAAGTGTTTAACTAATGCAAGAGGAACTAGTCAGGCTGCAATAAACTTTTCAAATGCCTGCTTCCACAGAAAAAGGGAGAAAACCCAAGGTATTTACTGTCAAAACAACTGGCGTTTTTTTGAAAGATCACTGAAAATTAAGTGTTCCTATGTGTAACATATATACTGATGCCTTTCTTCTGTTGCCCTTACATATGTGAATGCCTCAGTTATCCCCATGAAATCCATGCACTGTGATACTTGCTCTTGGAAAACTAATCATGTCATCAATAACACAGGGAGAATAGTCAGCAATTTCCCACAAAGTCTGGATGGTCACATTGAGTTGGTGGAGGTGAGCTTTTGGGCAGCTTGGTCATTTCCTCTCTCTCTGAAATGCATTTCAACAACCTAAACAGCAAGTGTAGCTTTGGCTGTGAATGAGCACTTCAGGGATGTCAGGCAGTAATTACAGGCATCATAGGCAGTCAACTTTATAATTTGTCTCTGGATAATTTAATTTAATCTGCCCAACAATGTCCTTTGCCATATCCTTTGTCTTTCCATCTTTCCATCTTTTGCGAATGTTACAGTTTGCACACTGCAGGGCTCTTACCCAGTGGCGGGTAAAACCCAGCATGTTTACGTAGTGTATTTGCTGGTCCTTCAGTGGTTAGCCCTGTCAAAACCAGTTGTTCACTCATCGAGTCACATGTGTCTGCAGCCCCTGCTTCTTCTTTGGGGGATCGTTAAATGCCTTGGTGATGGTAACCTTTGAGGGCTGGGCACACCTTAGCATTAGGGAGCTCTTCTCTGATGCCAGCTGAATAGCCTGTGCAGCTCAATGTGTTCTTAAACTCATCAAAGCACCTGAAAATGGCCTGCTGTTTTAAAACAGGGCTCTGTTGCTTGACCTCTGGCCTTTCAGTAGTAGGGGTGCTAGTACAGTGTTTGGAAACAGAAATGTACATTAAATATGTAGCCGTGGACCATATGCATTTGTACCAAATCTAAATAGTAGCAAAGACTTGAATTCTGAGCTGAAACTCATCTTAATTACATCTTAATACATGTCAAAGACATGTAAACATAGACTGTCATTTCTCTTTGACCATATGTTCCAATGCTTTTGTGCAGCACCCTGCCTTGCTGTCATATGCCCATCTCAGTATCTCTGGGTTTGTGTTGGTGCTCACATGTGTTACAGCATTCCCAAGTCCTTTGTCGCTTTTCCATCTCCAGCTATTCTTTCCCTGTTGTCTTCAGTCCCTGTAAATCCTCTGTGGACATCCTACCCGCAGCAGCTCCCAGGCAGGTGCTTGGTGGTACAAAGGTGATTTTGGCAGCTTCAGCATGGCTGGATTGTCTGACCTCATCTCTGAGCAGAATTACCACTACTATCAAATCACAGTCCATGATGTTCAGTAAGGGTCTCTCTTGCATGCATTATGTAAGAATATTTCCCAGCTGAGCAACTTCCAGTCAATTAAGATGCATTGTACAATCATAGCTAAATAATTCTAAATGTGTACTTTCTGGGGGATATTTCATAACAAGTTAAAAACATACTACATGAACCATGAGGAACATGTACAATGGTAAGTTAAAACAAAACAGAGACCTTCTTTTGCGTGATTTATCATCCATGACTTCTGTCTAGACTTTTTTACAGTGGAAACTTAAAACACTTTTTACTTTAACCGGTAAAAATTCTTGGGTTAGCACATTAATGATTTCCGGGCAAATTAAATATTAAAAGCAAAGTCTCTGAAGTGTAGCTTAAAATATCTGAAGCTAAGATTCAAAAAGAGATCTTATCTGTGAGGTGTCTGTGTGGGGGTATGTGTATGTGTTTGTGCAACCCTGCCAGCAGAAATGATTAGGCTTGTTCAAGAATGTGCAAAATAGTAAGAACAAAGAAAGGGCCGAGGAAAGATTTGTCAATGATGATAAAATCAGAGGGACATGTCTTCCTTTATCTTTCATGAAAGGAAATAATTAAAAATGGCAAGAACTGACCTCCAGCTTTCAGCCCAAACCTAAAGAATTAGTCCTAAAATACCAGCACAAGGAAATGTAATTATAAAGAACCACTGCGGATGCTACAGAGCTTTTTCTGGAGTGCTGAACACTCCCCAGGCAGAAAAAAATTTACATCAGAAGAAAATGAGATGAGAGATGGAGAGAAAGTAAGTCATGTCTTGCAAAGTGGGTCCCTGTAGGCTGCTGTGCAAATGTAAGGCAACAGATAAAAAATTCTCTCTTCTTTCTTCGAATCATTTATTTGTTTACTGAAATGAATTTTTGGCTCTTAGTTCTTGTGAAATTTTAGTAGCAGAACTGCCTTTTAATTCTTTTTAGACAAAGCCTTGAAAGGCCTTCAAGCAGAACTTCTTGCCTCAAAGCAATGTACAGCAGTTCTCAAAAGAGGTGTGTTGCCAGCTGTCTTCATACAGCAGAATGGTAGCATAATAAACATTCGTTGGTAGACTGTTGCAGATCTGAGAATAAAGTGAGAATAAGTTTTATTCATGTTTAAAATGCCAAATTCTTTGTGTTAGTAAAAAATTGTTTCCCTCAGGTGTGAATTTTTGAGCTCTGAGGACAATGATGTTGAAGTAGAAAAAATCTGACCTAGGGGTTAAAAGACTGGCAGTGCTCTGTGTTACTTTACTGTGTATCCCTGAGGACGTCACCTAGGCCTCTAGTCTAGAAAATGCTTGCCAACATTCTGGGACAGAACTCACATTCTGGAAAAAGAATAATGCAGAGAGAGGAAATCTTCTCTTATGCAGACAAGCCTCAGAATATCATCCTCAAATGATGCCTAGATTTAGGAAGTCTTTTTAAAAGGAAAAAACCCCAATTGTTCTAGCATTCTTCCAAGTACTTTGTTGTTGAGAGGTGTTAAGTGCACTATGGCAGCACACTGTTAGCAAGGGAGATTTCTTCCTATTTGCAGTAAAGTTACTTGTCCCTTTCTTGGCCTTTGCAGGAGCCCACACAGCAGGAAGCAGCTGAGAATTGGCAGGAAGCACTCCTTTGGACAATTCACTGAGGTCAGGAAATCCATTACAGTGTGAGGAGCAGTTTGAAATGGTATGCATAGTAAGCTGTGGAACAAAAATATTAACTCCAGCAGGATTAAAATAAACTGAGTTTGAGAAGATGGGTGTTCTTAACCTCAATATTTGTTTCAAGAGCAGAAGCCTTATAAGAACTATATGATTTGGATTATATACATCATTCCCTCTCCTTAGCATTGTGCATATCCATCCTCGTTATTCCTGATCTTCAGCACCATGCTCTGCAGCAGTAGGAGTGCGGGACATGCTGCAGAGTCCACTGGTATTTATCCTGAAAATCAGTCAGGGATCTCATGAGTCGAAGTATCAGTTAATTTCTTCCTAAGATGGATGTACTCCCTCAAGCCTAGGAAAACACAGCCTTTCTACAAGCTACCTTCAAACTGAAATGAAACGTCTTTCGGATGTGATGGTGCCTGTTTTAACATCTGCACCCATGTGGCAGACAGATACGAGGGGAACAGAGGAAGACCATGAGGTGTAGCACCACCGGAAATCTGCCATGTGCTGTGGGTTCTCCTGTTTTTTTCTGTAATATACACATGTGGTACAGTTTCTCACTCTCCACTCTAAACCTCTCAGAATGACTGCCAGCAGGGAAAAACAAACATAACCTGGTTCTGGTTTTGTACTTCCCTGCACTGCCTCTGTTCCTATGTCAGAGACTGCACCTGAGTGGTCAATGAAGAATTGTTCAGAGTCCTGGGGCTGTCTCTGTTCTTTCCTCACTCAGTTTGCTGACTCAGCAGCAAGTCAATTTTAACAGAATCACAGAATATCCTGAGTTGGAAGAGACCCACAACAATCATCAAGTCCAACTTCTGGCAAGTTTTGGGCTTGTTTATGCTAGGAATTGCCAAATGTTTCGTGTAGTCCTCTGTTTACTGATGGATTTAAAGGAAGATGGGGACAGAGGGTTCAGTCGGGATTCCCAGGGTGTTTGAAATCTGTCTTTATTGCTGCTGTGGATCTTGTGCAGTAGCCCTGGGAAAATGTTGGCAAGGCAGGGCAAGGCAAGGCAAGGCAAGCTCTTATTCTCTGCTTTATCTCAATGCCCATTGATGCTCTTATTTGTTCTTTTTAAAAAGAAAGGTATTTTACCCACACCAAAATGAGCTTTCTGCCTGACCCTTGTTACGATCCGTGTCGTATGAGACTTCCTAATGCTAGGAAGGCCTGGAAATGAAAAGTCTCATCATTCCTTTGCCTCTGTCCACAGCTCTGCTTCATGGTCTTCCTTTAGACTTTCTTCATCACCTGTAGTCTCAATATTTCAAGGAAAATAATTAATGCCACTGGTAAAAAATGTAAAGTTCCTCTTCTTACTCTTTTCTGACTTCATATTTTATACATGTCTCCTGTATTGTTCAAAGAGTGATGTCAGAAAGAGGTTCAGGGTGGATTCTGCTGTTTCCTAGCTGTCTGAGCCAACACAATAAAGCTAAGTCCTCTGAAGCATTCAGCATCATCAGTGTTTGGGTATGTGTATAGGAATTCCTTATGAGTGGTTACCTTTATAAATATATGGCAAAACCCTGTCCTTCAAGAAAGACCTCTGCCACCCAGCATCTCATTTGGTTTCAGAAAGAAAATACAGAGTGAAAACCAAGTTGTAAACTGACCATTTCCCTTCCTTTTGGGAAAAGTCAAATGTTTAATTGTATGAAACATACTTGATGTACACTAGAGTTTTCCAGATTGCTTTGGATATTGTTGTGCCTCAGACTTCTCATTTCTTTCGTGCTCTTCTGAAACATCAGAAAATAGGATTAAAAAAATTTATATTACTTTTTTTTTATATGTTCCTGTAAATAAAGTTATAAACTCTAGCAAGTGGAAGAACAAACCGTGAAAAGAAATATAAAGCAGAATATAAACATATTGTATATAATTGTCGTGGTTTGACCCGAATTGACAGGCACTTTCTTAAGCGACAATAATGGAACAATAAACATAACCCTAAGCCTACATTAAAAACCAAAATGAAGTAAGAAGTCATCTGTTGTCTGGTGATTTTGTGGACCTGTTCAGCATTTGTGTCAGAAGAGAATTCAACCAATGAAGTGCAGCGTAAGTATTAGGCATTACTTATTAGGTGGAATTTTCCGAAACCTAATAAAACATAATCTACATTTTAAGGAGATTAGTTCAGAGCTAGAAATATTCAAGTATAGGTGCAGAGGAAGAAGTACCATTTCAGCTATTTCTACTTACAATCGTCTTTCTTTCTCAGAATGTTTAGTTAAACACTGCTTAGACATCTGTAATGCTAAACTAAAAGTCCAAATGTTTAACTAGTGATGTCATAATGAGTTTTCAGTGAAAAGTTGATTATACCATTATGTATGTAGGTTTTCAAACCACTGAGTTAATATAGTCAGATCTTTTTAAAGAAAGAGCCATGTCATCCACTCTTTACAGAAAATACCTGTGCTTATTATAGGCAGTATTATTATATCATTGAGATAAGGCACAAAAATTAGTGCTATAGTGAGAATCAGTGAGAACACACAGGGAAAAGATGTCAGAATGCCACATTAGAAAAGAAGGATGGTGGAATTATTGCTTGTAGTTCTCTATTTATTCTTTTGCATACCATCGTGCTCAGATAATCCTAACTCCATTGTTTACAGTGCTAGTAGTTGTAATATCTGTGTTGTGTCACAGCTTCTGCGTATTCATAGGCCTGGAAATCCTTTCCAATCAGTTGAGGGGCTGAGGTGACATGGGAGGTGTTTTCATACTGCTTATGGGTGTATAGCCATTATTTACAGTTTCTTTGGTGTGATATGGCTGCTTTTTAGAAACCATGAAGAATTTGCTCAAAGGAGCTGTAAAAATAAAGAGTACATGTAAATCTCAGTCTGAGATGTGTTAGTTGCTATTGAGGGACTCAAAGTAAAGTGGATTAGCAAGCACTTAGTAGTAAACATATGCCCAGGGCCTGACAACCTTCACACTTAAGGGTGTATTTAGGGATTATTGCCCACATTAACAACAGAAGAAGATAGTTTTAAACAATGTCCAGAATGTGTTAGATGTGATTGTTCCCGGGTCTGCTTTATCCTTGATGAAAATGACTCTTTTGAGTGCCTTGCCATTTTATCAGGGCAGATTTAGTACCTGTGAGAAGGCAACCTGAACGTCTGGGATTGGCAGCAGACAGGATTTGGGTGAAGTGCTTCCTTTGCTCCTATGGGAAATATGGTGGCTCATGGCATGCCTTACCATCACAGGGAGAAAACATGATGTTTTTAATGTTATTAATCCTCTGATGTGGTGAACTACTTCAGTGACTAGAATTCAGAGGTCCTAGCCATGGCTGAGAGGTGATTTGGATGATAAAGCTGGTGCTGTCTACTGTGAAAGTACTTCAAATAGGAACATTCTTTTAAGCTCAGTCATTCCTTGGGCTTGATCCAATTTTAAAGAGGGAAAAGGAGAAGTTTTTCCATGGCTGGGAGCAAGATCAATACTCTGCCCTCTGCAGACCTTTCAATTTTTTCTGTTTCCTTCAAGCTTTTTCCCCCCCCCCCATTTTTCCTTTATTCTAAGTTGTATATAAAAGCAAATTTTGGGATACTTCAGTGAAAAAATCTTAGAACAACACAAAGCAAATTTGGCTCTAATGTTCATTTGTCCGTATAGATGAAAAACTTCATTTATAATCAGGAAGCAATTTGCATGCATGAGGAAATTCAGGATCTGAAGATTATGCTGGTAGAGGGGGTACGTTCCTTTCAACTCTGCTGCACTGTTTTTCTAATAAATTGTTTTAGCCTTTAATCAATCACTTTTGATTTAATTGACACTGACTGCAATCCTTTTGCTCTTTGCTCTGCTGCAGTTGTAGCTAGCACAAGTCTGACTGTACTTAGAGTGGGCCCATTCATTTGTTTTCCAGGAATGCAGAGCCTTATCCAAAGCCTTTAAGTTTTCTTTAAATTCTCTCATGGAATATTATGCTGGAGTTAGAAACATAGGGACATTAATTTCATGGCCAGCAGGTCATTTGTTTAATTAAAAAAAGTAAATATCTACCATTTGTGCTGCTGCATCTGCTGGCTGTGGATATGAGTATATTTAATATTTAAATTAGTTGTGAAAACGAGACTAATTAATTTTAAGTATTAATCTGTGACTAATACCTCGCAAGTCTCAAGAGAAAACGTACCATTCTGCTTCTTATGTTGCTTAAGAAAGTAAGGTAAAGTGCAACACTGCAAGTTGTTTTGATTTAAAAATATTGTAATTTATTTTGTCCTGACTTTGAAAATGACTGAAGCAGCATTTGGCTGTACCATGGGAGTGTGCTGTGCATCTCTAGCAGTAACTTAACATTAAAGCCCTTCTGACAAATATCTAAGTCTCTTGCACAGCATATTGAAATTCTGATCTTCTGAGTTATACTTGAGCTTATTGTCCAGCATCTATGGCTTTCAAAGCTGTTAAGGCTGAAAATTGATTATAGTAATGCTGAGCTCTTGTATTTTTCATAAAAAGTGTCTCTTCAGTTCATTGATAAAGAACATGGAACACTGAGAGGCTAAATGACTTATCCATCCAGTATCACCTGAGAAGTCACTAGCAGAACCTAAGAGAAAAGATGCTCAAGTCACTTTTTCTAACCACCATAATGCACTTGCCTTCTTGCCTCTGTAGCCATCCATCACTGTGTCAAATTTGTATCAGTATGGTAAGGAATCTTTGAAAACACAAAAAAGCATTCAAAACCAATGCTGGAAATCAGTTTTGTGGCTTTGCCACACTTTTTTACCTACACTTCATTTTTGTTAGTGAAGTCAAGGGTTATTTACTTGAAGCAAATATTGTTCCTCTGGATTTTTTTTCCCAGCTGTCTTCCCCCTCTTGTGCAAGATACTTTCTCTGCTTTTGACATCATACTTTTTTTTGGAGCCAATTAAGAAGTTCTCACCTTTGTTGCCTGAGAGGTTAAAATCGCAGTTGATGTCCCCCAGTATGGTGCCTCACCCAGAATTATATCCTGAAGGTGTTTACTTTCTGTCAAGTTTAAATGAGAATAAAATTCATCATGATTTTGAGTTTTACAGCAGAAAGTATCAGCGGTTATGCCTCCTTTCCAGCTTTTCTTTCCTGCTACTTTCCTTTCATCTCCTCATTTGACATTCTTCCCTCTGAGAGGCTTGATCTCAGTATTTATCTCTGTGTGGGCTGCCTTTCCACAACGACATTTTAGTAAAGCTCTTGTATTTGTCCAGCTGGTGTTATTGCTCCCGGTGCTTCTGAGCTAAGGAGCAAACATTAACATTCTGGGTTACTTGCTCTCAGTCCTGCTACCCCTGTTCCAGAGTCTTGAGGAAGCCAGCAACTGTGCATCTTCTCTGGAGAGGGCAGCAGTGACCGGGTTTAAAAACAGAGACAGGCATTTTGTGGGACTTTCAAGGAGCTGGTATGAGTTACAGAACTCTGCACTGACTCTGAAGCTTCCATAAAACCCAATGCCAGCATTTTGTACGAGGTATTTTTTTTACGTGGAGGAGGCTTACGTGTGGTGTGGTGTCACGTGATGGGTATACTGAGACATTTCATGCAGGTGATACATGAGTGAGGATAATTTGAGTCACGCAATGGAGAGACACCCTAGTGCTTCCCTAGTGCCAGGTAGACTGTGTAATCTAGCAGAGCATGCTGCAAGGTAGCACATCTTTGTGGTCCCTGCTGGAACAGATGTCACAGAGGACTGTGCCAGCTATATACATGGTGGGGGATTCCGGTTCCACATAGAAAGAGCGAAAAAAAGGAGAAACTTTTGGGTGTGAATGAAGAGGATTCATTAATTTGTTTTGTAATGGATCAGCTGAACCCAAACAAGGGTTTAATTTTCTTGTAGTCTATAAAAATAGCAAAATGTGGTTTAATTTCTAAATGACATATCATTTTGATAATGGAATTTTACGTTGTCAGTTACTTGAAGGGTTACAGATCCTTTTTTTCCACATTGAAAGATTTTGCTGTTTGAAACCAAATCAAAAACTGCTCCAGTAGTTCCATTTTATGTGTTTGTATTTGTTGATATATTTACTGTTCACTGTACTCCTAAAGTGGAGAATGCTCAGAGTATCACAGGAGGAAACCAGGACATGAGAGGAATCTAACTTCATGATATTACTTTTCCCTTTCTTAAAGACTTCTTTCCCAAAATACACTGCCTTGTGTTCAGCAGTTTTCATTGTGTTTTGTCAAACCTCACTTTTTCAATTATCTTGCAGTCTGTGGCAAAGCCCTATTTTAAAAACATTTCTATGTGTCAGTAAATAGCACAAAAAAGATAGTTAATACTGACCTTTTTGTACCTCCTTATCCCTTCCTTCTGGAGCAGACTCTGTGATCTTGAAGTTTTTAGCACTGAAACTATGGAAGTAAGGTGCAGCCAGCATACTACCCTCAGTTTTCTGAGAAGTGTCTTTAGCTGGACGTGTGTGCTTCTGTTTCTTTCTCAAATCCTTCCTTTTATTTTGTTTTAATGAAGGAAGAAATTGAGACAAAAAAAAAAAAAGAAAAAAAGAAAAAAGGAAAAAGAAAAAAGAAAAGAAAAAGAAAAAAGGAGGGCTTTACTAGGTAGAGAGTAATCATCTGCATAAGAATCACTGCTGTACAAAATGTAAGTGGAGCTGTGGAAAAAGCAGATGGTGTGAAGACAGAGAAATAATAATTTTGAAAAATTTTATTTTCCTGACCCTTATGCTTCCTCTTCTTGTCATCCTTCTCTCCCACAGTTTGTTGACATAAGTCCTGAGGATCTGATGAACTGTTAATAGTGCTTGCTTTAAAGTCATGAAAATGTATCGCAGTAAAAATGAGGTGAATAGTAATATTAAAAGTACGTAAGATAAGCAAAATTCTGAACAGAACGAACTTTAGAAACTTTCTCCAAACTACCGATGAGTTCCTTAAAATGCTGTAATTGTGAGAGATAGGATAGTATATCCTTCAGTTTACAGCACGTCTGGCATCAAGCAAGGTTGGCTTCATGTGCTATTTTTGAGAGTCACTGAATTTTGCATGCAATCTTTCATTGTAAAATATTCAGACAATTTTTTCCTCCAGTTTCATTCAGAAACAACTGAATGAAGTGTTTCTTCCACTCAGCTTTGTTTATTCCTGACTTAAGAAGTCTGCCATTATGGAAATTGCACTTAATTTTCATGGTTTTGGCTCTTGGAGCTTGTTTAGGACAAAGCCTTCTAGACTCTGCTTAGGTAATATACCTAAGCAGAGCTTAGGTAGTATACCACAAATGTCATATCCCAAAGTATGTCAGTATGTCAAAACAGAGGTACTCACAGGAGTGAAGTTAGGTGTGTGCCTCAGTAGTTTACCAAGTGAGAATCACGACATCAGTGAAGGAAAATGAGGCTGCAGGGAAGATCAGGTCTCTACTGGCAGCATTTTGTGCTGATTGTATTTTCTGTTGTTTGAGGACAAAGGTAAGGTCTACAAAAATGAAGAGAATAATTAAAAGGGAAGACAAATCACAAGAACAGATTGAAAAGTAAGTTTTTCTTTTCCTATTTTATTTTCCCCAGATCTCTACTGGATTATTGTAGAAGAATAAAAAGAGAGGAACATTCAAATGTTTGAACTCTCTCAGGTAATAACAATTTTAAATATCACAAGCACATTTTATGTCTGTCTACTCAGAGGGCAGGTAAATATGTTTTAGAATTTCATACCCTACTTTGCTGTTCCAGTTTATGCTCTAGTTCCTGTGCTACCTAGCAGTCTATTATAACTTGTTTTATTACTTGGTGACTTTTTTTATATAGCTTGAAATGATATATAGCACTCGAAAAAGAAATGCATTAACCATGCAGTGTTAAGTTAGCACATCCTTGTTTCTTTTACTTTTTTTGTTTTTTACAGTATATGGCAGACTTTTGCTTCTACTATTCAAAATCATACAGACCTGAAATATTGATGAAGAGGAAATTATCAGGTTCCAACAGCAGATAGCAAGGGTTTAAGTGTCCAATCCTAATCCTAATGTAACCTTTGCATTCCAGAATGAAATGTTAAGGTTGTTGGGAGCTATGGCACTCAACACCTCCCTGTGATTGGTCTCTTGGCAACCACTATGGTGTTTTAAAGAGCTCCCTCTTGTCCTACTCAGATTTTTACAGCTTTCTCACTCTTATTATGATTATTTCCCAACGTCTTTGAAGTAAACAAGTATTTCATGGGAAAATAGCTACTGTAAATTTTATTTGAAACTGGTTTTTTTAAGCACCTGCTCCTAATAACTGGGTCTGCTGCTGCACTATCGTAGTGAACC
The DNA here is from genome assembly GCA_003713295.1 of Parotia lawesii. Lineage (NCBI taxonomy): Eukaryota > Metazoa > Chordata > Aves > Passeriformes > Paradisaeidae > Parotia > Parotia lawesii. Next base: position 629,697 of record RAHM01000117.1, on the reverse strand, counting down.
CACTTGTTGCCCCATTGTGTCCTGGGAGTGGTCCTGGGACAGCTCAGTGCCATGCAGGAGCCACAGGGATCCTTGAAGGCAGGCACCAGGATGAAGTGTTTTCTGGATGAAGTGTTTTCTTAATTCACTGGACACAGCCCAAAGGACTATATTGGGGTGACATCACTCTGGCCTCATGTGTTTGTTGTCTGTAGTTTTTCTGAGTAAGAATCAGCCCTAGACAATGTCAGCCAGCTCCCCACAGCTTCCCCAGAGTGCTGATCTTTGCTGCCTGGAGTTGCTGTGACGGAGGAAAGAGAAGCAGTGCGTGAGGCTTCTGTGCATTTCCTTCTTCACCATCAAATACCACAGCTGAGTGTCTCTATACTTATAGTTTCAACCCAGTAGACTTAAACACATAAAGGACAACAGCTTCTTTGTCAAGTTAAAAGTCCAGCAACTGGAAGGGCTCACTTGAAGATGCTGCTACTGCTTTTTGGGTCTGCGTGGCCTACCTGCAATCCTCCAGAATGAGAAAAAATTTGGACTTCTTCTTATGAATTTAGTTCTTAGAAAAATCTACTTTGTCTCCAGGACAACAGAATTACATAAAATTACACTTTAAATATAATTTTTTTTCTCATAGGAATAAATTTTGATAATTTTAGACAAATACCCAAACCAAGCTGGTATGCTCCATCACTAAAAAAAGCAAAAGAGCAAGGGAGGCATCAGTGTAGGGATACACACATTTAATCTGATATCATTAGATGAGTGATCTTTAACTAGAGTAGAAAACTCAGCAAGTCAGCATAGACATTTTCTCATTTGGTTTTAAGAGCTGCTATTTGATTTCACTTTATCTTAATTGACTGAATGAAGCTTAAGATGGTCTGAGTATCAAAAAGGGGCTGAAATGAGAAAAACTGTGAATTCTGGCACATGTAGCTGCTTTAGTGTAAATCTCTCTGTGGACCCCTTTGCTTCTTGGTCAAAGTTTAAAAAAACCAATTTACTGAAAGTCAATAGCAAACTGCCAGGATTAATTTTTTGTTCTTATTTATCTTTTTGCTCTTGAAGGCTTATACAGCCTATTACTTTGTTCTTGCTGATATTCCATCTGGAGTAAGACTTCTATATTTAGAACCTTAAAAAGCATTATTTTTTATTTTATTTCCATGTCTCAAAATAAATTGCACTAAGTTCAAACAGGGTGCTAAAAGTTATTTTAGTTCTTCACTCAGAAATCTTCTAAATATATGCCTGGCTTTGTCTGGAGGGCTATAGAATTTAATGCTGCTGTTGAACTTTTGTGTCTCCAAACTGAATATTTTTTTATTCTTCAAAGTAAAGCTCTGCAGACCTGAACCCTGTGCAGTTAAATGCTGCTGATTCATCGTGCTTACACATTTTTGCATAAATAAGAGTAACTGCAGACATCAAAACATTGCTATATTGTTGTGTACTGTGTACAGATTATGTTATTTTGTATTTTAGGTTAAACTTTGGAGTTTTATCTTCTAACTATCAAATCCTATTCTTGAATTTAATCAACAAATTTTATGTGCATTCAAATGCAATTATAAATTAATTTTCTCCACAGCTTTCATGTTCTCAAAGAGAATAATTTGCCAATTTTCTGCATTCAGTTCTTGAAGTTAATTTGTCTTACCAGATGCTTTGCCATGGCCCTTGAAATTTGGATGCAAAGTAAACAGAAAAGCAAATTCTTAAATATCTCCCACCCCCACAATCCATGTTTTACAAAGAGGTGGAACTACTTCTTTCTGTGAGCCATATCTGGTTCATATTTTCAGACCACTGCTGATGAAGAACAAAAATACTGCCAGAAAAAAATGTAGTATAATTAAATTTGAAATGGAGAATACACACATAATCAAGAAATAGTTTAGATAGCAAAGTAATTTTCCGAGTTTATGCACGAGTCTATGCATTATTTCTCCAGGACTTGCTGTCCATAACTAACCATTGGATATAAGTCAAATGAAGCTGAATAACTGTGGAGGATAATTTAGTTTTTTTAGAGTCAGATACCGTGTTCTTTACCCACCTGCTCAGAAATAAATGTCATATCTTCTCTAAAAGCCTCTCCCTGCCCGTTATTTAAACTTGTCAATTTGTCCGGTCTGCTCTGGGGTTTTGTTTTCCCTTGACCAGGTGAGGACACGCTGTAGCTGCACTGATGTTACTTCTTGTGTGACAGCTACCTTTGGCTGATAGAGCTTGTGCTGCAACTGAATCCTCAAGTGAACACTACTGATGAAATTTGGTAATATCCTATGGTTCATTAAATACTTCCATTTTGTCATTATGCCAAGTGTGGTGAGTAGGATATCTTCCATGAGAGAAGTCTCCTGAAACAGTGTTGGCATGTTCTGATGGAGTTTTCAGAGTTTGCTGAACCACTTCTGATGAAGCACTTTTTTAGCTGTGCCTGACAAAGAAACGGATATACTAACTCATGCCAGAGACAAACCTTTTCCTAATGGAATTATACAGTCATTGCAGGGTGCTTATGCAATTTCTCAAAAATCACAGCCTTAACTCCAAATTCGGGGTGGGAGTGGTGGTAGTAAAAACATGCTGTTTTTCCTTAAAAGGCTGTCAGTAAACCTTTGTGGCCGTACGTTAGCTGGTAAGGGACTTCAGCAGCTGTGCAGGCCACTGTGTGGGTGAAAGTGAGAAGGTAAAAGTACTCATTGTGGCATTGCATGTGTAACTGAAACATGTCTCATCTGAGACTACACTGACAAGAGATGGATGTGACAACATCGAAAGATTTCAAGAATTCATCTGGTTTTTGCTGATTTTTTGTGCCAAATTTTAAAGTAAAATTAATCTTCCACTTTAGTCTTTAAATCAAAACAATGGAGTTTTAATGAAAAAAATCAACCCCTACTGCATTAAAAAAACCCCATTTAATATCTTCCAGATTATGCTTGATTTGATTTGTTTTACTTTCCTCAAGTTTTCAGTTGACAGAAAAAGGCAAAAGATCAGTTATTCATGTGCTTTTTGTTGCAGATGTATTTTTCTGTACATGCTGTAATGGAGGGATGTTTCAGCTGAGACTATCCTGCCTGTCAAGTGCAGGGATTTCAGCAGCTAAGGACTCTTAAGTGCATTACCATGCAGTCTTTATAAGCCAAGTTATCTCCAGGTTTCTGGGGAGTGGGAGATGGTTATGTGAATTAGAAACAGGAAACTAATATATTTCTGTGTATGCTGTGAGACCTGTGATTTCTGCTATCACCAAAACCTTGCAGGAGTAAATTTCCTTGTAATTCTCTACAGGTTTATCTATATCTCATATGCATTGGTCTGACCTCTCCCAGTCTGAATTATCCTTCCTAGCATACTTCCAAGTGTTAAATACTACTTTCTGCTTATTGGCATTAGCTCACTGGGTTTATCTTTAGCTTAAACAACAGACACATATGCAAAATAAACTCACCGGCACTGGAGGAAAAAGTTTAAAAGAGGACTGGGTTTAGGGGTAAAATTTCCCAATTGTTTCAACACCAAGCCTGCAGTCTGGTCTCACTAGCTGCCTTATCCAAGACCAACAAGGCACAGCATCATAACAGCACAGTGGCTGCACTACAACAGTGAGCCTGGAGATAAGTGGAGTTGAAATATTCCAAAAACCTGAGTACAGTGGCGATTGGTTCTGCTTCCAAAACTGCCTTTGCTGCTCTGGGCTCTGGTTAGGCAGGAGCATTTCTTCCTGGCTGCTCCCTATCATCTCTCTTCAGTTCAGCTTTTTGAGAAAAGCAAGGAGATGCAACGTGGTAAAGAGACGGCTGTGGCTGGGTGCTGCGGAGGGCTGGTGACCTCCTGACATCCTTGCACATGGTCCTGAGGCATGAGCTGGTCCTTATGGTCCTTCACACCAGATGTTACAGACCAAACCCAAACCAAAAAATCAAGTAGTAATTCAAAGCTGATTCAACTTCACTAAGAATTTTTCTAGTCTCTCTATTTTTTTCTTTCTTTTCTCCTTTTTTTTTTTTTTTTTTTTTAAGGAGTTTTGAGTCAAGGCCATAAGGCCTTTGATTAATGGATGCCAGAATTATGATACTGCATTATGCATCAACTGTTGCTTAATCATGCCAGACCTTGCAAGCTATCTAAACTTAGAGCTCAAAATCAGCTCTCAGTAATAGCAGTAGCGCTCTTTAATTTTATTGTCCCCTGTTAATGTGCTGTCCAGGACTTACTCATGGCATTTCCACAACCAGCTACGTGTCAAATATGTATAGCTGAACTGGTGCTGAGTCTTGTCAGAATGGGAAAGATAATCTGTTCCGTATATAGTCGGCTGTCTTGGCTGTTCAGAGTGTGAGGGTGGCTGACCAGATTGTCACAGTGAAGTTAAAATGTGCAACTGCTTTTGCTATAGTTGTCTAAGCCCATTTCTTTCCTTGTTACATTTTGTTCCATCTACCCAGGATCCATCATCCCTGCCTGTGTCTTTTTGTGTGTGTGTCTTGCTGTCACTTGATCTGGTGCACTTTGTTTATTTGTTGTCTTGGTACAAATTAAAATGACACTCTCGCTGTCTCCAAGCTGGCCTACATGATTATTTGTTTCACATCTCAGCAAATATTGCTCTGTCTAAAAAACCTTATCTCTGTGATTTGCTATGTAGGTGAAAAGATAAGTGCTGTTTTTAATTTTGTACGGCCCATTGTCCTACCTGATCACTTGCTTTGAATATAGCCAAATGCTTTTTGTGTCCTTCATGGCTTTTCTAGTCAAGACTCAGCCAACAAGGCTGAAAGGGTTGGGTTACTTGTTTAGAGGTGCTTTAGCACTGCACTGTGCTTTCTTTTGTTGATGTGAATGGACTCGCTCTGAAGTAATTCTGGGCAATCCAGTCATTTTATGTAACTTGCAGAGGTGTGTGGGGAGATGAAACATCCTCCAAAATGACGTCCATGCAGTTCCATTACTTTGAATATGTCTGTATAGTTGTGACTAGAGCTTCTGGAGTAAACTTTTGTGACTTGATTTTGTATCCCTGATGTAACAAGAATTCAATATTTTCTTTTCTTTTTTTCACATCTCAGTAGTTAAATTGCTGCTGAGGAGTGATAATGACCTGATACCAATGCACTTAGGGGTGAGCCACAGGAAAACATGGATTTTGAGATGCGGCAAGGAACATTGCATATTTATCTATATTTCTGAAAGGCAGATTCAGAGCTAAAGATAGCAACACTAAAATATATTTAAAAGACTTGCAAATACTTAATATATATTTCCTCAGTATATAAAATGCTATGAATGGATTATGACAAACTTTATCAAGAGAGTTTTTGTCCCCATAGAGACGGTGCCTTCTGTTTGCTTTTGAGTATGCCTTCTATTTGCTTTTCAGTAGGTTACTTCAAATCACTTTGAACACTAAAACTTTAATTTTCTAGTTCAGAATAATAATGTCCCAGTTTCAGACAAATTTGGAGGAAATGTTCAAAATGAACTTCCTCTGTTAGAAGACAGGTTTCAGCAGCCGTTCCCCCACCACGTTCGGAAAGAAATTCCTTGGAGGAAAGTGAAAAGAACCTGTTTATTTAACAAGCAGGGTGCATGCAGACACCGACAAGAATTAATAATATTAAATAATAAAACCCCTCACTGTGGATTCAGAGTCCTTTCTGTAGGTGTAAATCTGCTCTCTCCAGAGCTGGAGTGAAGTGTGGGCCCCTCTGGGCTGTGCTGTAGGGCCTCCTGGTGATGTTCTGGTGTTGCTGAACTGTTCCAGAAGAGACAAAAGAAGAAGCCACCGTCCCAGGAAAACTCCTTGCTTCAGCTAACGAACAAGAAGCTAGCTAAAAAGCAAGAGAATGCACCTCTCTCCCCTGCTGCAGAGAGGCAAGAGCTGGGGAGAAGCACGAGCGTTATCCGTGTTTTGAACACAGCCGCCGAAGGAATTCCACCAGCTCCCTCTCCTCTCTCGGACCTAAAGGCATAGAGCTCATAGCTGGCATAGGGCAGACGATACAGTATCATATAGTCACCCCAGGACAAAAAAGAAAAAGGATGTTTTGACATTTTAGATTTCATTTAACAGCTATTCCATTGACTTTAGCGAAGGAAAAGCCTTGATCTTGGATGTAGACCTATTGAGATAGTGAATTTTTCCAAATTAGAACATGATTAGAAAAAAAGGCCTTCCCGTGAATAGCAGGGCTCATAAACTCCTGAAGAATGCTTTAGACTCTATTCCTTTGTCTGTCCTGGATTAGATTTTGAGTGGCTAATCGTCTTCTTGATAAGTATCTGCTAACTATACTGCAAACAAGCCAGTGGTCTGATTTGGTACACAATTTTCTGGTAGAGGTTTCATGGTTTTCATGAGTGCCTTCAGAGGCTGTCTCCCAAAACCATTTTTTGTGCCAACCATGTAACTAATGCCTGTGTCACGTCAATAACACCTATTTTAGTTTCTGTAGGGTAGAAACCTGTGTGACCTTTAACACACAACAAACCCTCACTGGTGCAGTGTAGAGTGCACTTACATCTGACCCAACCTATGTTACAAGGAGATGAGATTATTTGCTAACTTTCGTGGACGTAGCAGTCAATTCTTAGTAAACTCTTTTGCTGCTTATTAACCACCGCTGTCAATATATCATCTACAACCTGAGTGAATCATTCATCCAAATGGTGATTTTCTTCCAGTGCCAGAACTGCATTTGATGGGACTAAGTGTTGCCCATGGGGCCATGCCAATTTCCAATTTGTAGCCACAGGTTGTTTTTTAGGTAAAGTATCCCCTAAAAGAGAAGACACAAGCAAAGCTGGGAAATGATTGTATTTTCTACAAAAAAATTCTTTTTTTCTAGAAAATAACCTTTTTCTGGGAAAAACTCAAACCCTCCCATTGAGAGAGAGATTTATTATTTTGACTGTCTTGTCCAAAAAACCAGCCTGCACCATTATTCCTGGGACTATGTCTAGGCTGAAAATCTGTAGTTGTGGCTCCATAATCTCAGCTATTTGAAGAACTTAAATTTAGCAGGATATTACAAGACAGACATCTGATTGTGGTGGACACGAGAGACATTCAGAGGAAAAGCAGTCTTGCCTTGCGTCTGGGACAGGTCACTGTGCTGGGACTTCCCGATCCCTTTGTTAAAACTTCATACCAACCACAGTACTTGCTCTTTCTGCTGCACTCTCATGTTTCTCATTGATTTAGGGACCTCTTTTGTCATCTTTGGTGTGTTCTTGTTATTAGTGTCAGCAATTTTCTTGTATTTGTATTTCCAGCTTTGAAGTTGATGAGGGTGAACTGCAAGGAGGAGGGAGGTGTCTATGGATAAAAGAAAGCAGAAATGTAAAAGAATGATGAAAAAAATAAATAACATTGCAGCCTTTTCTTTTCTGAACTGGAAAGTCAGAATATCCCAGATATGTTGAGGCTGAATTACTCCACATATTGGGATATAGATGTGTGGGTCATTATCTGTACAATCATGTATTTCCTTATGACATAATCCTTGAAGATTTTTTTAAATTTCAGAAATAAAAACTTAATGTGCTCCAGGGATTACTACTTCACATCTCTCTACCTCCAGGCATGAGAAAGCAAAATTATTCTTTTTTCATGAAATAACTGATGCTGTTGTATTTGCCTTTCATGGCTCATTAATACGAACTTCTTTGGTCTCAGTAATTTTCTCTTGATACAGTGCAGCAAAATACACACAGCTTCACTATGGATGAAAAGACTCTCCAGCAAAGTAAGAGAAAGCTAAAACAGGAAGCCCAATTTGACACTGTAAAAGCGGACATGTGTCTGTTCTACCCAAAACACTTCATTAAAGAGCTGAGTGTACTGTCTGGGAAGGATAGAGAGAAACACATTTTGTAAAATACAGCAGTACATCTTGCATCTTCACTGCAGGTGAGTATCTGGTGCTCGATTTGCAATCCAATTGCTATCATATAACTAAAGGGCACTAGACTTTTCCCTGACCTTCTTATTTATCTGGAAATATTTGAAGTAAAGGGGAAAGCTACTGCATTTTAATACTATTTTGATTGTACTTTAATCTGTAGATTTCTGTCATGTTAAGATCTTTCCAGAGGATGTGCTTCTGGCCTACATTCTGGCAGTTTTCATGCCAGAAAAAATGTCTGCAAATGAGAGAAATTCTCTGATGCTCTGTGAACTAGTATAAAATACTGACTTGATAATTTATAGGTTCTTCAATGTTGTTTTATATGTGTGCTGATACCACTCATTAGTATTTAGTTTGACTGCAATGCCTGAATTAATTTATATCCATATTTTCTGCAAAATACTATGGGAAACTGAATCAGTGACAAGATGGTCGAGGCTAATTTTTAAGATACTTAGGTAAAAAATTTCTTGGGTGCTAGTTGTATGCTTGTTTTGGGACCGGATAGTAATGGGAATCTGTAATAACGAGTTACCTATTTTAATCATATAATCTCATCAGTGACACAGTGACTATCTGATTCAGGTGGTGGCCCTTATGAAGTCTTTTGACAGTGTCAATAAATTCACTGGCATGAATTTACATTAAGGAAACCAAGACAAAATTACCAGGTGTGAATGGGTCTCATTTTTGGCAGACTTTGCATATGAATCTGTACCACAAAGTCTGACTCACTTTTCTAGGTCCTGGAGAGACCTCGCAACTGAAGGGTGAGACAAACCGGTAAAATGAGGAGCTCAAGTTACTGCTCTGCAAGCTGTTGCTGGTGCGTGGAAATATGAAAAATTCTCTTTTCAGAATAGACAGTCTTTTTCAGGAATTAAACTATTTTTAAATTTAAGGAAAAAATCCCATGTTTCTAGGCAGTAATGCTTCATATAGCTTATCTGTGCTCTGCTGTAGGATGTCTTCATCATCAAAAAGAAAGCTAACCCTGTATCATCTATGGGTTAAAAATGGTGCATTTTAATTTAAATTGTTGGCCATGAAAACTTCATCTATGCATAAGAGGGGCAACAATTTAGTAGCATCATGAAAGAAAGAGAATTCTTTAACATCCCAATAAGTGTCTATAGCTATTACCATTAAATGGTCTAATTTATATTACTTAAATATAATTTTTTATAACCTTTTTTACTTACCTATTTTGTTCCTGAACCAGGAAAATAACCTTGTCTTTTAGAAACTGATCAAATAAATCCTGACTTACTCAAGTATGTTTTACAACTGTTCTGAATGTTTGGTATTCATCGAGAGAAGAAACATTAGGAGAATTAGTGCAAACAAATTAAGTTGAAATTGCTGAATGAAAATTGAACCTTGCTGGTTGTTTACCTGTGAAAGAAAGTATCATGTGAAGTAGTGATTGCAGTAGTACTGGTCAGTGCTGGACTTGTTGCAGTTAATAGTAACTTTTGTAGAGAATTTTGTACGAGAGAGATGGAGCAGAAATTTCCCTCCTCTGAGCTGAATTTGTTCAGTTGCCAAGGTACAGTTGAGCTTTCCTTCAGAACAAAGATGACCAAGGTCAATGTTCAGAAATCACTGTGTTGTATTATGGTGATTGAAAAAGCATTTTATGGGACCACATATTTTTGGAGATACAAAGTCAACAGCCAAGAGAATTAGAGGGATTAGGAAGCAGTAGAAACACTCTGTGACAGACAATATCCTCTCGCTCTATGCTGTGTTGTGCATAGCACGTGATTTAGCACTTCTGAGCACCATTGCAACATAAGATTTCTTTTGGTAAGACATGGAGTTATCATCACGGATACTGGATGGTAAGGTAATGTAATATCTTCCTACAAGAGGCCATCGACTGGCTAAAAGTTGGTGAAGTTTTCTTGCCGTAAGGAATCTTATGTAAATCTCCGTTAATCTAAGAGCACAAAGAGAAGCTCCCTCTGTCATCTCAATTTCTTTGCATACCTTGGTTTCTTTAGAAATAGGCACTGAGATCAACTTCCTAATTTACAGCTTATGGTTTTGGGGCCTGCAGGAGACTTCAGAGTGGTAACAATAATGAAAGACAAGAAAATAATTAGTTTTAAAATGGGACACATATAAAAACAACAAAAGAAACAGTGGTAATCCACAGCCACAAAGGCTCTAATTGGACTTCCTCGCATCTTGTCAAAATCAAATCTTGTTCCTATGTTTAAAAAAAGTACCCTTTATTGAAAGTTGCCATTGTAGGCATAGGGGGCTTCTGTGATTGTGACATGCCTCAAGTATCTGTGTGTAGGCCTAGAAGCAAAGACGTGTAGATGGATAAGCACCTAAGTTTTCTGAGCAATGAAGTCAGACTGTGGTCTGATTGTATGAACATTATGTGCAGTTTGGTTTCCCCTAGATCCAGATGAAAAGTACAGCCCTAGAAACATCAGGAACCTCTCCTTCTCTGTGAAATACACAATCACATTTAATAGAGGAAAAGTCATGGCTGTGAAACCAGAAACATTACTTTAGAGTTTGAATATCTTTATTTTAGTTTTTCAGATAACATCCCTGTCATGTTCCACTCATATGCCCAAGCACGTCAGGGAAAGGGAGATGAGCACTTTTTTTTCTCACATCTTTTAGTAGAATTAATTGAATTTAAAGGAGTTAATTTGAATAAAGTCCTGAGTGTGACTAATCACCAAGAGTGCCAAGATGAAAAAACTAGAAAGTGGCCATTATTGCTGGGGGTCAATGAATCAAATTTATGTACTCCTATGTCATCAAACTCAGGTGTGCTTGAAGGTTGATCCAGCTCTTATATTTGAACCTCTTCTAATACTGCTGTTCCTGTGCCATTTGTATCAATAGGCAGTGTATGAGCACTGTGTTCACCATAGAAAAGGGAATTTTTAGACAGATTTTAACAGCTTTTGTAGAATCTACTGCTGGTTGGAATCATCTCATAAAACAATGGATGAAAGCCAGTCTAATTAACTAGTCTGCAACTGTCCTGTCCAGGACTTTGTGTCAGTATTGGTTGAGTGCCAGGAAATCTGGGCTTCGATATGGACAGGCATACTGTAGCTGTAAACTTCCTCAGGCCAGTAATAGTTAAAGGATTTAGATGTCTGTCTATGGCACCTAGGGGGAAGACTGTGCCCTCTCAGTGTGGTTTGTAGGAAAGTCAAAAGGGATGAAAAAATCCAAAAATATGTCTGAAATTTTCCAGGCAGCCTTTTGAAAAATTATTCAAAATCTGTATGGGATTTTGAATCCGCCAAATGCACTCACCAAGACTTCTCTGCAGATGCCCTGAGTCAGTTCAAGGCATGCCAATAGACCAGGCAAAATGGATTTTGCTTTTTCTGATACCTAGCTTGCCTCTTGTGCAGCAAATTTGGTTTTGCAGCTGCAGAATGCCTTCCCCAGGCCTCCTTTTACTGCGTGTAAGGTGGTGGCGCAAGCAGACAGAGATGCAAGCAGTGAACCTCTCTCATTATATCCTGGAACATCTGCCACTGAAAAGACTTGCTAAAGGTATAGCAGTGAAGACAAAATTCTGGCTTCTTCATGGTGAGAGGAAATTTATACCTGTGTCTTTGGCCTGCTTCTGCATCCCTGAAGGCATGTTTGTGAGATGTCTACATGATCCCCTTCAGCAAGGACCCATCCTTGGATGAGACAGTGTGTTTCTGCGGCAGGAGCACCGTGGATGTCTCTCATGTATGGTTATTTACCCCACTCCTGAGATGGCACCACTGCCACTCTTAGTGGAGCTGCCATTTGCACCTTTCACTGTGTTCCTCTACAAGGAGGCAAGAGGAGATCAGCCAGGGCACTGTCTGTGGCTCCTTGAGATGTGGGAGTCTTACCTATTCCTATGCTTTCTTGTCTTTGTCTTCCCCAGCCATCCACTGTTGTTCAGTTAGGGGTGTGAAAAGTTACATGTCTGTCTGTTTCCTGTAACACCTCTTTATGGATCTGACTACAGAGCCATGGCGGATTCCTTTGTGAACCTGCTTATGCTCCCAGTCTCCATCAGCCACCCCAGCTGCCAGCTTCAAACGATGACAAAAACCTTCAAATCTCAAAGCCCTGACTGCCAGGATGGGGAATCCCAGCTCCCCTCCCCCCCACATTTTCTATCTTTGGGATATAGAGGCCACACAGGTAAAGTTTCTCCCGCTCCTTTTTAGCCAGACTTTCCAAGAAGGTGAAAGGAAAATGCCACACTTACAGGGCACAAGAGAAGGAATGAGATCTGGGGTGTATTTTACTTGGAATCTATTTGGCTATCCAAGTCATCTTTGCTTGTGCTTAAAACTGACATTACAAACATACTGTTGGGGGCACTTATTATTTACAATCACATCTTGGAGGAGTCTGTTTTTCAAATGGATCTGCAAGATCCATTTAGTCATTGTTGGTATGGAAAAATAATCGCACTCATACATTATGAGTCACATTAGCTTCAGTAGGAACGACAGCCCCTTCTCTGTGTAATGCATTACTCTGTGCTGCGTGTAAGGGCTCCTACTTTACTGCTACAGCTGGAAAAGTTCCTCTCAAGGTCAAAGGCAAAAGTATATCCAGCACAGGCATGGCTAGTCATTTGTCATTTCCTACTTCATTAATCAGGAACATGCTGTTAGAAATCTGCAGAACTGTCAGTTTTGGAATGTATCTTTTTTTGTAGTCTTTCATTTGACTATCGAAATTTACTTTTCAGTGAAATTCTCTGAGATAAGAGAAGTGAATATTAGAAGAGTACAAGCCTGTGCAAAAATCCAAACAACAGTCAAATACACTTAAAGGAAACAGTAACTGCTTCACACTACAGGAGTTATTTACTGCTTTGCTAAACCAACATTCCATATCTCAAGCAATTTCCTCTTGGGTTACCTGCTCTTGCACCCACTATATTTAATGGAGGAATACTCACTAAAATCAATGCGAAAAGGATCACAAGCACAGTATGCAAAGAACTCTGTAATTAAATAAACGCATAAACAAACCTGCCATCTCCAGTCAGTCCTAGGCTTCACGCAACTAGCACTTGGAGATGTTTATTTTTGCTTGTGACAGTATGATGAGTTTAAAAATTTTGAATCTCTTTTTCACTTCAGTCTGTGACAGCATTTGCTAGCAGAGGAATTCCTACAATGAACCAAATTACTTCTGGTTTTGGTTTTTAATATGTATTTTCTAGTAGAAGTGTGTATGTCCTAGAGAGTGCAGCTGGACAGTGTGTCCTGCTCTGAGCCAGCTCAGAGGCTTCCTTGGGGTGCAGAGCAAGCTGGGAGCCCACCAGAGGCTGGACTGCACCTCTGCAGCCACGTGTCATGGGTGTTCTAGGATGGACAAGCAGAGGAGCAGCTCTGCGTAATGAGTCTGCTGCTCTCAGGAGAGAGAAACATCCTCCATTTCACGGACTAGCCAGTCTGCCCCATTCTTTGGCATCAAAGTAGGTGGTGGGTCTATTTGATGCCCCTCAGTAATTAACTCCTGTAAGGTAAACTGATTGCCTTACTGGAGCCTAGGTTTGGCCCATTTCAGATAGCTGGCTTTGTGGCAAAGTAATAAAATTCATAATTCATCTTACTTAATTTGCCAACTTTCTTTTTTGGGGGGGCTGCAGCAAAAGAAGATTTCAGCACGAGGTTCCTAATGGGAAGAACTGGATCTTATATGAACCATTAAAAGAACAGAGTGCACAGTAGCACAAACACCGACATTATAAGAATAAGAACATTGTATCATGCTTCTAGCTAATTTGAAATTCATAATTTGCTTAGTTAGTACCTAATACTTATTTAGTGTACTTGCTAATGTCTGAGGCTCTATGTAAGTTCAAGTAAAAAAGCTTAAGAAAATAATAAATTAAGGTCCACCCTTTACAGCTGAAAGTTCGAGAAATTTTGAACTCGGTCTTGATCCTCGAGAAAGCCCTCTGTGGATATGTGTCATCCTGTCCTAGGCCACATGCAAAGTGTGACTAGCTTCCCAACCATAAATCATACTATGAGTCTTTTTTTTTCATGAAGATGGCTTCAGCTTTTTCTTCACAAGCACTGTACTGCACTGATATCTTCTGCAGTAATGTGTGTGCTCTGGACACAGTCTGTTAAAATATTTGCGGTCACTTTTCTAAGCTGATGGGAACCGGGTGCTATGTTGTCTCACCAGACAGATTTTTTTCTAAAGTAGACCAAAGAGATGGACATGTCTGTAATTCTGTATTAACTAACAATACATCTTGAACTCACACCTATTTATTAAAGATATGTCTCTAAAATCCAGTTAATTATTTAATGTAGACCTAAGCTATGTCAGGGTGTAAGCCTGTTAAATAAGTAAAAGCTCCCTGGTTTTGAGGGCTTTTATGTCAGCACTGCTTTATGTCTTTTGCTGTACCTGCAGAGCAGGTTAAACATTGATGCTGAAAGCTAAAGATAATGGCCCCATTACATGTGCAGTTTATCCCAGGGCATGTTGCAATTTCAAGGCAAAACGCTTGAGTTTATGCCTCTTGAAGAGATGTTTACCTAGATATTGTCTTACAAGGGCTTAATGAATTTTTGTGTTTTCTCAGCAGCTTGCATCTGTAAAGACAGTCATTTAGTGCATTTAATGATGCCTGATCCCACAGTAACCTTGGTAAGGTCTGGAGCTTCTGGAGCTTCAGGCACTGCCACTTCCCTGAGACGATTCATGTAGCAATCACTCTTGTCTTTCCATTTTTTTGACAATCCTCAACTCATTGTGACTTCTGGCTCTGCCATCTGCCCTGAGTCAGGGACATTGGCACAGGAATGAAAGTACTTTAAATTGTAGGACTGCTCAACAGCTTTCAACTCTGTGCCAAGACTGAAGGGAATTTTAGGCTTTATTTTGGCTTGATGCTAAAGGGCATTTTGGATCAAGTTCTTACTTTATAAGAAGTGTATCCTTTGGTCCTGTTCATGCAGCCTGCTGCTTGGTTTGCCTGCCAGGACTTGTTTGCCACCCTGTGTCTGCAAGTGGATGACAAGCAGTCTTAAAACCCTACTTCTGTGTTACAGCAGCTCTGCAGGAACCATGTATCCTAGCAAAAAATAAATAATTTGGACAGACACATATGGATTCATGTGTCTGTTGCGTATCCACTGTGAAACTCTTCTGCTGGGCACTACAAAGTCATAAAATGTGCCAAACCCAATTTCTTTTTAGTTTCAAAAAGTCTCTCAAACCTCAATTTTACTGGAAAATTCTTGACTAATTGTATCAGAGACCAAGCTTGGCTTCCTCAGCCTCAGTGGTCCTTAAAGCAAGTAACAAATGGTCCTCAAAGGGTCCTGTGTTAGTGGAGAATCATGAGTGCCTTTTCCTATTTTCCTCAAGTTCTCTAATATCCCTTACGACAGGAGGGAAGCAGACATCAGTGTAGGTCTCTGGTGTTGTTCAGATATTTGCTTCTGACAGGGAAATGCTCCGTTGGGAATCTTTACATGTAAGTGGATTGTGAACTATTTGCATATTTGCACGGGCCACAGATTTTAACCCATGATCCTGGTCATAACAGCTCTGCTGGTGAACGTTATATGCAGAAAGAAAAATTTGGCTTCAGACCAATGAAAAATCACTTCTAAACCCCAGAAAGCCATGAATAATCCAAATGTGCACGTATGTGTACTCTAAATGGGTATTGGTGGAGTGGGAGACAGGCCTTGCATACCTTTCTTCATCAGATTTCTTGACTGAATTAAAGATCAAGCCCTGCTTACCTGCTATTAACAGAAATAAGTCTGTCTGA
This sequence comes from Parotia lawesii, assembly GCA_003713295.1. Classification (NCBI taxonomy): domain Eukaryota; kingdom Metazoa; phylum Chordata; class Aves; order Passeriformes; family Paradisaeidae; genus Parotia; species Parotia lawesii. Next base: position 613,986 of record RAHM01000117.1, on the reverse strand, counting down.
GCAGTTAATTTCTCCTCTGGAAAATGGTGGTGTTGCATTGGCAGTTTTTTATTTCTTAGATAAATACAATGGAAAATGAAAAATTTCTTGGGGGCTGCTTCAGTTTACTGTATATATAGGAACCCTAAACACAGAAAAGCTAAGGAATAAATTGTCTTTGTTCCTAGCAAATCAGAGAGTCACTGGGAGGTAGAAAGCATGTAGCAGTGTCGTTCTGTGCTCTTGCTGAATGGGACTGAAATGAACAACTTTATTTTGGTGCAGAGAGTTATTGATTACTACCTGTGCTTTCCACCCACTTGGCTGGTGGCCTACAAGAAATGTGAGCAAAAATGAAGAATCGAAAACATGTGCTAGTGCAAGGGCTAAACACATATCTCTGTACAGCCTTGGCTTGTGTAAATGACCACAATGAAAACTGGAGAGACAGGAAGCAAGGAGGCTCATGTCTCACCACTGTCGAAAACTGGCCAATATTGAGTGTGATCCTGTGGGGCATCTGTGTCGCACAGGGATTGTGAGCATCCCTCTGCTTTCCCTGGCATCAGCCCTCTCACAGAGAGCTCTCTGTATAAGCCAAGAGGGTAAACATTTTGTGTGTGTGTGTCTGGGTGTCTGCTATGGACATAGAGAGGCATTAGCTCTTCAGGTATTAAACTGATCTTCCTTGCGTAACTTATTTTAGAGAAAATCATTCATTTTTAGGCTCATCCCACAAAGTTTTGATGATTGACTATAATAATATCTCTTCATTCAGCATAAGGTATAGTTCTCCCATTTAAGGACAACACCACGTGTGAAATTTTGCAGAGTGAGGGTCATTACATAAAGCAAGAGCAAAAAGTCAGAGAGTTCATGTTATGTCTTTATCTCCCTTCCCATTACATAGTCCAGCACACTGCAGCCAAGTGTCCTGGTGAGTCACTGTCCAGTAACTAATCTCTGCTGTATGAAAGGCATTCAAAACCACAGAATTGAAGCACTCTAGAGAATACTATATTAGCTGGAAATTTTAAGTTTCAAAGGTACCAGTTGTTTTGTTTCTCTTACAGCTGGTGCTTTGAAAATACTTCTAAGTGGAAAATGGAAACTTGCTAATATGGGGACAAGGGAAAAGGGGGATTGAGTATTCCTCTGTAAGTCAAAAGGGTTGTTGGACAACAAATGCAGGGACAGCTGTGATGCACTAATATATTAAGCGTCTCTAGAAAATTGACCGCTTATTAGGCAAAGAAGAAAATGTTATTCCTATGTAATTAGGAACTTGTTCAAACAGGGGAAAATATCAGCTAGGTAGTTTTATCGCATTTATGGCTTTCTTAATAATTTTTTTAGGCAGTGGACATGGAAACTTTTTGAATTATCAAAGCTCAAAGCAAGATGGCCTATACAATTTTCAGATTTATGCTGTGATTCTCTTGGATGTATTTCAGCTAGGATATAAAACTGTCTTGTCTGCAGGCCCTCTCTGCCAGGTGAAAGAGGTCCTGCATATTCCTCTTCCTAGTTCCTATACGCAGAAATACCTTGGCAGCACATCTGAGTTATGCCCTGAGTTTATTGCTCTAGAGGTAACCTCTGCTGTTTGTGTGGATCACCAGAGATGCAACATAAATGTTTTTGTGAGAGCTGGGTCAGTCTGCAGAGACTGTTCAAATATCCTAGGGAATCTAGATCCATCCCTATGAATATATCCTCTGCCTCCTTCCTTAATTAGGAATATCATCCTTTGTTTCTTTTTGGTTTCTTTTGCCCTCCTCAGGCATGGCTGAGGAGAGCTGTATGCTTTTCAGCAATCACCTGGAGCCAGAGATGTTTTTGTTCACCATACAGGTTTAAGCTGGATGGTTCACTGTAGCACAGCCCACCCCCTCTGCCCTCACCCCCTCAACACGAGCCTGGTGCCACCTGCTTCCTATGGTGCTTTCCAAAATGGTCAGCTCCCTGCCTACTCCTTTTCAAGTAAACTAAGAGCAGTAATGAACAATAATATGTTTAGTTTGAAAATCACATGAACAGCTTTCTAACTACCAGTGTGTGTCTAGAGAGTGCTAGAACAGATTGCATCGTACTTGAGTTTATGGGGTTTTTTTAACTCCTATCCTTAGTTTCATGAAGCTTGGCTCTAGCTTTCCCTGCTATTTCCGTAGCTCCTCCTTAGTACTATTGCCAGTATTTCTGGCACCACATTTGCACATTTTCCTGCAGTCAGTTGGACACGCATGAATTGATTTGCTTGCAGGCTACTGGAAAAGTTCCTCGGACCTCACAGTGTGTGTTGTTGCCATCGCCTTTGTCCACATGGTGGTGTTGCACGCTCTGCTACCTAGTGCCGTAATCCTTTACAGCTGTATTACTTCACAAATGCTGGGCATTTCCTTGGCCTGTGCTGTTTGCCAGAGCATGTGTAGGCCCACGTGATATGTTTATATGTTTGTCTAAAAGGAGCTCCACATTCTGTTCTGCCTGAGGGTTCTGTGTTGTTTTGTTTTGTTTTGGTTTGTTTTAATGGACATTGTTAAAACAGAATCAAAAATTTCAGCAGCATAACATTATCAGTCCTCCCATTGCACATCTTAGGGTACCATTTGTGTGATGCCAGCCTCAGTAGCAAAGTCAGTTTAAAGTTTTGTGATACAGCTATTCAGAAGTTTTAAGAAAAAAAGGAGTTACTCCTTACATTAATTCTTTTAATGATACTGTCCTGGTGCATGCTCTTACTCTGCCCAGACTGTTTTTAATATGTTTAGCCTAACACCATGTCCTGGTCAGAGCCTACAATTTTGACACCAATTTACTTCATCCTTTGCCTGAGCTCAGGCTTTGAGCATTGTTCCTCAGCTAAGCACAACCACTTCTAGTTGGCTTCTGTGAAAAAGAATTCAAGGTACAGTTCAGTGAAGTTGTGGACAAGTCTCCAGAGAAAAGGAGTGGAAACTTCTTGAGCCAGATTTATTCTTTGAGACAGTAATTCAGGAAATGATGTCTTCTGTCTGGACTGGGCAACTTCCGTTGGTTAGCAAATCTTTTTGCTTTATGAAAGAATAGTTTCCTTTCAGGAGCCTCTGTCACTTTCAGAGTGCAGCAAAACCCTGTCTTCTAGTCTAAACAAGAGTTGCACAGGGAACCCAGTCAGTGTTTGTAGCTCTAACTTACCTCTTCAACCCTGGATCATGTAGCACAGGCTCTTTTGACTTTCACATTTTTTCTCTCTCCAAGAAAATGTTACTATTTCTTTCTTTTTTCTCTCTCTTTCTCTCTTTTTCTCTTTGTCTTTCTCTTTTCCTTTCTCTTTCTTTCTCTTTCTCTCTCTCTTTCTCTCTCCTTCTCTTTTTCTCTTTCTTTCTCTCTCTTTTTCTCTCTTTCTCTTTCTCTCTCTGTCTTTCTCTTTTCCTTTCTCTTTCTTTCTCTTTCTCTCTCTCTTTCTCTCTCTTTCTCTTTTTCTCTTTCTTTCTCTCTCTTTTTCTCTCTTTCTCTTTCTCTCTCTCTCTCTCTCTTTCTCTTCTCATTGTAAGGACAGCTAACCACTCTCTGGGGCTGCCTGGAGTTTTAACATCAACTGTTTTCCAGCCATTGGTTTCCAGCTGCTGTTGTTGCACACAGTCACTTGGAGACGACATGAAATGCTGGTGTCTTCTCCAGAGTGCACTTTCAGTGATGCTATTCTTCCTTTCTGTAGCTTGTTAATTAGTTTTCCCTCACACCATGTTCTGTTCAGAGGCAGTTGGAAGCAGAGTTTGACATTGCTTTTCTTCCTTTTCTTTGCTTTTGTTTTCCTCCTGTCCCAATGCAAAATCAGCACAGCAACCAGCATCAGCTAGCTGCTCCAGGTACTTCAAGATACTTCAAGTTCTTTAAGACAGCAAAAAGTAATTTCTTGGAGGCAGATGAGACCTTTTTAAGGAATCCATGTCTGTATTATCACTTCCTTCTGTGAAATTTTCAAAATACTTCCACTTCAACTCTCACTCCCAGCCAAATATGCAAGTGAACAAAATTCACTCATTGGCTGTGGATGCTCATGTTCCCATGGAAGTATGGAGTGTGTGCTTTCTTTCTGTGCCGTGAAAGTGTCACCTGGCCCTACTGGTGATGATTTTAGCTGGGCCAGGGGCTCTGCACAAGAATATAAATAGTCTAAAGCAGGAAGTCGGCTGCTCTAAACTGTAGGTGTAGCTCAATGCCTAAAAGTAAATCTGAGAGATAGCATGACTGAGTTAAGATTTCAGAATTTGTCTCTCAGGTAAGAGTTGAACACAATAAAAATTTTGTCTTGAGGGTAGTCTGTGCTGTTCAGGACAAATGGAAAGCAGAATCTAGGCTTATTTATAGACATGACATGAATCCTTCTCTGACAGAATTCCTCTGAAAGTAAAGATGAACATGCTAAACCTTTTCCAGAGATTTCTACTACCCTTAATCTATCAGGTACAGCTCAGCCCTTGCCTTTGGTTTTTACCCCTCTGCTTAGTATTGCCTCCCAAAGCATGCATGAGTAGGAGTGCATGAAAATAGGAGCTGTATGGCAAATCAAGGAAAAAACTTGTTTCATGTGCTTCCACTGTTGTTTTTATTTGCCTCTCATTTCCCTGGGGAAATGGGCCCTATATTTAGAAAGGAATAAGTGTCTGAGAAAGTTCTCTTGCCTCCCTTTGTCCCTTACCATCAGGAGCAGGATGGAATCTGTGCTGCGGCCTGGCTTCAGTCCATGGCAACAAAGCAAAGCCTCGGGTGGCAAGCCAAGAGAGCCTGTGAGAAAAGCAACATGAAAGGCAGAAAAATACATGCTCTAGTGGGTGTCTTTGCATCCATTTTTTCTGCCCAGTTGTGGCACCTTGGTGTGAGCCTCTCTGAGCACTGTTACAGTTCCTTTGATTACAAGAAGGAACCGGACCGAAGGTGGGGTGTAGTTTGGCTCCCAGGGTAAACTTGCCTCACAGTGAAGAGGGGTGGCAAGCAGCTGCTTCCAGAGGCCATGGCTCACACCTTGCAGTTCCAGGGGTGTTTGCTCCCACTCCCAGCCCCGACAATCTGCTCTCCAATGGTCACGAATGCCTGGATACAGTTCCTCTTCCTCCTGGCACTCAGCATTTCGTCTACACCCCCCTCCCTTGTTCACACCCTGGGGAGAAGCATCACTCCCTTTTGGATGTAGAGACACACCCTAACTATCAGCTGGGTATCAGGGTCCCATGGGAGCTCAGCTGGAAGAAGTCTGGGCACTGCATTTCTGCTTGCAATTCCATAGAAATTGAAATCTGCTGTAGGCTTGATGAGGCTTGAAGTCAGGCTGTGAAAGTACAGGGCACTTTGAAATTGGTAAAGGGATCTGATTGTCTTAAATAAGCAGCATTCCATTATTGATGTTGGTCTTGCTGTTGTTTTGGGTTTTTTTGCTGAAATTAAGTCTCAAGAGAAAACCAGACCTCGTGGGTAAAACTTCATTAGTGCTGTGTTCTCTCAGCTAGCTTGTAGCCTATTCATCTTTTCTATTCTTAAGTAATTCGTATGACTGTCACATTTCTGCAGCTCTTTTTTCTTTATTATGTGTTCATGTTGGCTAATAGCTTAGGCTATTGTCTTCCTTGAGAGTGTCCAAAAAAGTTGGAACTGAGGTAAATATTTTTGGGCTCTTTCTCTGGAACATCATCCAAGTACACATTCTTTATTAAGAGCTTCTTCCTTTGGGTTACAGGACCTTGGTTCCTTCCCCATGGAAGTGCAGACGTTTAATTCCTTGGGTCTATCCTCAATCGCTTGCCAATTTCTTGTATAACATGAGAGGCTTTTTGCTTGCATGAGGAGCAGTTATGAATAGATCTGCCTTCTCCCTCCTGCAAGCTACAAGCTACACCCTTTCTATCCCCAGAGGCAGGCAGTGTGCCCTTACACAATTCAGTAGCAGATCACTCACCTTGTCCCTTGTCCAACAGGATTTTGGTGATTCAGACGTTAGCAATATCTGCACAGCAGGGAGACTGGGCAGAATGGGCACCTTACACAAGCTTTAATCAGGAGAATTTGTGAGGTCTGCTATCCGTACATGTTTATGTAGGAGCATCAGCATTTCCTATATCAGTGCACAGCATAGAGATATTTGTCGGCTGATTTTTCTCTCTCAGAGTTGAGGGAAGGGGAAATTGTCCCTTGTTTGTTGCACAACATAGCTACTGTGCTTCCTTGGATCATATTAATTAAGTTTGATTCCGATTCTAACAGTGTTTCACTCACAAAGCTCTTTTTCAGTGTCATGGAATGTATTTCTTCAGTCATCTCAATCTAATGATAAGCATCAAGATAGAGGACTTCTGCTAATCTGAGTTTTCCATTAAAAATTGAGAAGACATTGATACATGGGAGTACAATTGGATGTGGGAGCAGTATACAGCCTATGTGGGGCTATGTGCCATGCAGGCAGCTGGGTACAAAAGTGAAGGGTGAAAGTGTCTTCTCTAGTGCTCTGCAGGTGTCTGGCACAAAAGAATGAGGAAATCTAAACTTTTCTCATGACCTGTCTAACATGACTGGGAAACAGAGTCCTGTTAGGCTCTCTGGTTAAATGCCGCACCACCACTGTACTGTGTTACTGTAGTGTCTCTTCACTCCCGTTTCTTTCAGGAGGACACAGACAAATGGGTGGGCCAAAGGACTTTCTTATTGGTGAGAAGAATTGATGTGCCATGTATTGCTTTCATTCATTTTCTTCCAAGAGCTGATTTATCTTAGCATTTCCTCTCTACTGCTTTCAGTGTAGCAGACAAGTAGGCCCAGACTTGCTCTTGTTTATGGCTACCTGGCAGCTGCTGTCAAATTTTCTTTGGTGAGTGAAGTATTTAAAGCAAGACATAAACCAGCAAAATTGGTGCTTGACTCTTTGCCTGTTGATAAATGAGAGAAAGGTTCGGAAGTTCAACAACTGTCATCTAGTTAGGAAACTCTATGTATTGAGACCAATTAAGCTGTGCTGGTTGCTCACCTCCTTTTAGCCACATGTGATTCTCAGGCAAAGGTACTCTGGACAAATCCCTCCCGGTGCAGCTCTTGCCTGTTCTCATCCTTTGCTGTCTGGCCACAAGCTCTCAGCCCTAGCTGAGAAAAGATACAATGAAATTCAATGTGAAACACAACTTTCTGATTGTTCAAATGTACCTATTTAAATTACACAAAAGTTCTTGAATTTGCATTTCTGATACCAGGTACAGAATCAGCTGTCACCTGTTCATGCATATGGAAAGCTTCTGCTTATGTGTTAGCTGTCAGCAATTTTGTTCTGTTTGGTTTTATCATTAAAACTGGCTCACAGTTAAAAACTGGTCTGGCTGAGTAAACTCAGTCTGTTGTAGGACATCTACAAGGTGAGCTTTGCTAATGGACCAAGTTTTAAATTATTTGGTGAGGTTTGGAGTAGGAACATAGCTAGTGGTCTTCCTAAAATCTGCTCTTGGATCTTATTAGAGATGCCATGAGCCCTAAAGCTAGAGGACTGGAGTTTAACACACTACAGCTTCTAGTGTTCTTATGCATTCACTTCTACTCAAGATGGACCAGCGTGTGACACAACTCTCAAAACCACTGAACAGACAGCAAAGTGTTGGTGTGGTCTCAGATAAGTGAATACCACTATCAAAATGGTGCCAGCCAGATTACTTGAATTTTGTGGAAAATTTTTTTCAGCTCTGTAAATTACATTTCTACTTGGAAAAAAAAATAGTGGTTTCAATAACTTGATTTCCTAACAGGGTCAAATCTCTGTATTATGGTAGGCACATCAGCTATGGATTTACGTGTCAGAATTCAGTATGGTAAAATCTGGCAAGCTGAGTTGTCTACTTACTTCTAATATTCTGATAAATACCACAACATGTTTCTTGTGCTGCTGACACCTGCAAATACTAATGATGTTTGCAGAGAATATAAGATAAGTTCTGGTGCCAGAATTGCTCATTGTACTGACCACTCCAGAGTGATGAGCCTGTATGGTTTTGTTTTGCAGAAGAGGCTGTCTTGGAAAAGATGAATAAAAGACCTCTGTAAAAAAATCTTCTGAGATAAAATCATTCTTAGTATTTTCAAACCTCTGGAGCATTTTGTTTTACAGAAAAAAATTAAAATAGCTAGTGACACTTTAAATGCTGCCATTCAATGGACTGAAACAATACCAAATAGTAGAGTATTGAATATAGTAAAGTGTTATGGCATATCAAGATTATATTTTTTAATTTGCGAAACATTAAAACTTTTATGTTGTTGTACATCTTTTATTAATTTTAACTGAATAAAATATGAAATTTACTTCAGTTGCATAAATAACTCTGGAGATGAAATAATCAAATCAGGACCCAAGGCAATTATATTTAATCAGGTTAGAGTATATGTGACACAGATGGCTGATATTAAAACAAAATTCAGTTCATCACTAGTTGTACCAAAGAATGGATAAAAGGAAACAACTGACTTCGGATCTTCCTTCACAGCATTCAGCTGGGCTATGGTTCAGACATTTATTTATTTTGATATGTTTAGTGTCAAGCCGTGCTGTGCTGGTATTCTAGGAATCAGTCAGCAGATGGGCCCGTCATTATTCATTTATGCAAAAACTTTCTGGTAAGGTAGCTTAACTGAGTGAGCACTGGAAGCCTAGGACAGCCTGGGTAATAAGTACTGACAGCGTAGGAGTACCTTCCTGAGGCCATGCTCCCTTAGTCTCCTTATAATGTTGAGTAAGTTGCAGGAATGAGTGTTGTGCTTTGCTTTTGATGTCTGCTGGAATTTCTGGCCAGCTGTTTAGTGGAGGTTAAAAACTGCTGCTATTACCTTGGAACGCGAAGTGAAAAGCTCTCTTTGAAAGTTAAATTCTACAGCCAAAGAAATACTTTCAGTTGCCTTCATTTTGAAACAGGACTCAGCTTAAGATATGACTAGTTATAAGAAATTTGCCTAGAAGACCTAGAGACCCTTTCCTCGATCCTCATGCTTGGACCTTGTTTCTGACCTGTTCATATCCCTCTCTCTGTGGTGCTATGCTGCCATACATACCACAGCACACAATACAGGTAATACAAATCAAGCAATCAAACTATAGAATACAACATGAGCAATACCTAAAATATAATACCTAAAGTACAATTCTAAAATATAATAACTACATATATCAAAAGAAAAGAACAACTATACACAATACAACATATAACAGCCCCCCAGAGTGAACAATAAACACCACAGAGTGGATAAAATGGTATGTTATACAATAGAATGGATACTGTTATATACCATGGAACACAACATAGAGTACAATACATATGATACTGCACAGTATAACAAATACCAGACCTCCCCACACATAGAATGCACAGTAAGATGCTCAATACATCCCGAGGTATAACACAATACAAAAGGCAATAAAAATATAGAACACAATGCATTAAAAGATATAGAACACAATGCAATACATATAGTATCAACAACAAAAATAATACCCACGATGCATGCAGTATGTACTGGACAACAAGTACAATACTATACTGTACTTTAACAAGATCAAGTGCAAGGTGCTGTACCTTGGTCAGGGCAACCCCTGCCATCAACACAGGCTGGGCAATGAACAGACCAAGAGCAGCCCTGGGGAGAAGGCCTTGGGGGTGCTGGTGGATGAGAGGCTGGACATGACCCAGCCATGTGCACTCACAGCCCAGAGAGCCAAACGTGTCCTGGGCTGCATCCAAAGCAGCGTGGGCAGCAGGGGAGGGAGGGGATTCTGCCCCTCTGCTCTGCTCTGGTGAGACCCCACCTGGAACTCTGCATCCAGCTCTGGGGTCCCCAGCACAGTAAGGACATCAATCTGTTGGAACAAGTCCAGGGGAAAACCACTACTTTGATTAGAGGGATGGAGTGCCCCTTCTGTGAGGAAAGGTTGAGAGAACTGGGGTTTCTTAGCCTGGAAAGGAGAAGGATTTGGTGTGACCTGAGTGCAGCCTTCCAGTACCTGAAGAGAGCCTACAAGAAAGACAGAGAGGGACGTCTCACAAGGGCATGAAGTAACAGGACAAGGTGGAATGGTTTCAAAATGAGAGTCAGTTTACAGTAGATATTAGGAAGAAATTCTTTATTGTGAGGGTGGAGAGGCACTGGCAGAAGTTGCCCAGAGGAGTTGTGGATTCCCCATCCCTGGGAGCTTTCAAGGCCCAGTTAGATGGGGCTTTGAGCAACCTTGCCTAGTGAAAGCTGTCCCTGTCCACAGCAGGGGATTTGGAAATATATGATCTTTAAGGTCCCTTCAAACTGAAACCATCCTATGATTTTATGATATGGTACCATACAGAAAACACCAGACTTTACAATACTTGAATGCAAGGCATTCCAAAATGCAGTATTTTACAAATAACATAACTGGAACACTTTCCATGCACTCACCCACGCCCACACCCACAATGGAAAGGTTTTTATTGGAGGCAGATGGTGATGGACACCAGCACTGTGCCACTGCATAGACCTGGGACAGAAGCAGGGCCAGCTGGTTGCCTGTGCTCAGCAGTGATGGCTCCCAAGAGGCGCTGTGTGTGTGACCCTGCTGGGAGGTGATGTTGCACAGTGCCAGAGCTATGATGGGGGGTGCACTACAGTGCAAAACATTGAACAATACGACAGTGCAATACCAAACCAATGTCAGTAAATGTAAGCCATATAACAAATAAATGCATAAAATAGAGTGAAAAACCCATACAACAAATGCTATATGACACAGTATTACTGTACACAACGCAAAAGAATCTACAATGCAACACTATATGCAAAATACAAAATACAAAGCACAGTCCAAAATATAATGCCTAAAAATACAATACATGCAATACAAGAGGCAAAATAGAATGCAGTGTGAAAAAAAAATGCCAACACAACACATCACAGTGCATCCATAAGTAACATAAAGTGCACAACGTGATATAAACAATACCATACGACATGTAGCACAACACAAAAGAGAAGACAATCTGAGACAGTATACAGCACAACACCAAAGAAACTGCTGCACAAAACACAACACCAAATACAGTAAAATACATACAGTTCAATAGAATATGTTCCTGGAGTTGATCAAAATTTAAAATGCACTGTGAAGGGCATTGTCCAAGTGCCTCCTTTTAAGGTATTCTCAGGCATGGGGTATAAACCACCTCTCTAGGATGTCTATTCCAGTGTTTGACCACCCTCTTGGACAGGAAGTGCTTCCAAATGTCACAAGCCAGTTCCTCACCTAACATAATGTGCACCTGATCATCTCACAGATGGACAACTTATCCAGAAGGATGCTGTAAGAAACAGTATCAAAGGAATTACAAAAATCCAGAAAAGCCATGTCCACCCTGTCCCTACACCCACAAGGCAGATGGTCTTATCCCAGATTAGTGAGACAGGGCTTTTCCTTTGTGAACTCATGCTGACTGTGCCTGATGATTACATTTCCTGTCTGTCAGAAGCACACAGTACAAGCTTTATAAGTTTTCCAGGCACTGAGGTTAGACTAACAGATCTGGATTTTCCCGAGTCTTCCCAGTAACACAGTGTGGAAATGCTTCAAAATTGTGTCAGCAGAGGTTCAGATTTGACATTTGGAACATTTCTTTTGCATTTTATAATTTATTATTTTCTTGACATTCTACCATCTTTTAATCTCTTTTATACATTATTATGATTTTGTATTTTCTGATTGCTATAGAGGTATTTAATATCCCAGCTTTCAGGGCTGCGTAAAACAAATTCCATGCAAATCATGCAATGTATCTTCACTATGTCTATATAAATATTTAATTTTTTTTAGATACATTAAATACATCCCACACAGCATGTATGCTAATGGATTGTATATCATACTGAGCTGTGTCTTGTATGGTATTTGTCATCTTAGTTTCTTAGTCTTATTGTGTGCGTAGTATTCTATGTATTGAGTGGTATTTTGCACTGTATTTGGAATTCTCTGTATTTGTATTGTATGGCATGATACTGTTTGTATGGATGTATTGCAGGTGTTGCATTGTGCTACGTGGTACGGAGTTGTATTATATTGCACCTATCGTGTGTTGCACTGCATTTCGTGTCGTGATACATATGTACAAAATTGTATTGCGTGCACAGCGTTGTCTGTAATTCATTGGACTGCAAAGTGTTTTGTTTTGTGTGCAGTGGCTCGTGGGGTATGTGTTCCATGGGTATCGGCATGGTACTCTCTTGGATGGTGTTGTAAGGCTCCGTATTGGATGGTGTTATACCGTATCGAGTTGTGTGTTTTGTGCGTTATGCATGTATCACGTTGGACAGTACTTGTGGTATTAGTACTGGTACTGGTACTGGTACTGGTACGGGTATCGGTATAGGTATTCAACTGAACCTCTGTCTCTTGAATGCACCGAACCATTGGGTTACTCTTCTTCCCATACAACAGCACCCCAGAACTGCAATGATAAACTAAGACATAGGCTAATGCATACCCATCTTTTTTACTCTCCAGCATTAGCACTCAGCAAAGAAAAACTAGGCATCATATAGCTGTTTCAAACAGTCACATATTGCTTTCACACCCCACTATCATAAATTAGTCATCCTTTGTAGTGACTTCTGAATGCCATTAGTCCCATATTCAATAGAATGAACTGGTACCATGCTTCCCCCCATCCGCACCCCCTTTCTCCCCATCCCATAAATTTTGTGCTCTGCTCACTTTATTCTGTCTAGTATTTCATTTGTATTTATACCATCTGGATTAGACTGCCTATTGGAGACACTGATACAATGACAACAAAGTTCTCTTTTATGCCAATGCTCTTTAACTAAATCTTCTCAGAACTTGGATTGTATAATAAAGGCTGATGGGGAGACCACGTTCAGGAGTGTCTTAAAGCAATTTTAAAAAGCCTGTTCCATTTCTTTGCACACGAATAATAACGAAGTGCTACAAAAACAAGATGTCTGCCACATAAATCTTGCTATGGAATTACTGGCACCAAAGATTGAAATGAAAGTGATAGAAATTGATTTAAGATGGCTGTGACTTTCACAGACCATACACATTTCACATGCATTTTACAGCATAAATATAGCTAGTATACAGATTTTTGAGAAGTTGATGTTTTTTGATTTTTGTAGTGTGAGTATGTGTTCAGCTCTTGGTCATTATTCATTGTCCCAGAACAGCTTTCTGTTTCTGGGACTTATTAATTTTAAAGAATATATATGTAATGTTCTGGCTGTGTCATTTTCTTTTTGAAAGCTGGATTTCAAAGGCGTGTAGTCAAAGCATTTTTCCCAGCTTCTTTTAAACTATGTCTTGGGCCTTGGAAGACCAACTTCCTACTTCAATTTTGCTGAACTTCAGTTGCTAAAAAAAATTCCAAAGGAAGTCTTGTTTGCAATTTTATGGCCACCTTACTACCATTTATAAACACAATAAGTAGTGTGTTCCTCTGTTCAGTCATAGCTGTCTTTGTTGAAGCAGTATCTGAAAACACCATGTGCCGATAAAGTGCAAGAAGCATATTTTTAAAGCATATGGGGGCTGGTACATACCTGCCAAATTTCTAATTCTTGTTAAAACTCCAGCATGAGAAAAGGAAATTTTGATTAACTAGTGGATAAAACAACGGTATTTTGTGGCGATTTGGAAGTTCAACAACCTAGAGTGAAATTCCGTGGTCTCACATCTTCATGAACAGAAAGCAAAGGCCTCTATAAATTCTAGCTGACTGAAATGCATGTAGCTTGCTTCTTCATTATGTGGAATCTGTCAGCTGTGAGCTGTGTTCACTCATGTAGTCCAGCTTACTTAGATTTATTACTCCTTTCTATTAGTAATTTAACTGGCTAGTTAAGCTTGGTTTAGGACTTCAGTAAGTGCAGAACTTGGCTGAGGAGAAATGCATTTCTCAAAAAGGTGTTGCTGCTATCCTTTCACTGTGGTGTAGGTGAGACTGAAGGCCAGTTTACAGAACACATAAGGTTGTTAGATTACAGTATGAAGTTTTAAGTGGTCTAAGACAGGACAACAGATCTGAGAAGCTCAGTTAATTCTTATTATCAGAGGAAGCTGAGAGGTGACTGATACTAACGCAGAAAAGCGATATTAGGGAACTTACAAGACAAAGGAATAGTGGGATTCAGTGGCTAAAGGCTGAAATTTGGCAATTTCAATACTAAAATAAGAAGAAAATCTCTAGCAGGATAATTAAACATTTAAAGAGCCTATCAGAGGATAGTGAATTTGCTATTGTTTTACAACTTTATAAAAGATGACCTGTCTACAAATTAAATTGGATTCTGCAGCTTCAATATGTGGCTCAGACTTTGCTAGTAAATCCTGAAAACACATTAAATACAAATTATGTGTATTCAGATCACTACTTCAGTAAACTGATATATCCACACATAAATGTAATTTTGGGCTTCATACAAATATTAATAGTATCTCAACATTTAGGCAAGTTCAGGTCAAAATACTTAGATAGCAATAAGCAAGCAATAGAGGTGCATATCGAGTGCATTACAGCATGGAAATTACCTTCTAGAGAAAAAAAAATTTGTGGTGTGCTATCTATACTCTAAATATGCTGAAACCCAGGAGAGCAATCTTGTTGGTTAATGACAGTTCCAGGTTGTGCAGGTATTGGACAAGAGGCCTTCTAGACAGGAATCTGTTGGTCTCTGGCAGCTCTCAGTTCTATACGAAAATAAAAAAGAAGAAGTAGTGGAGTGATGGATTATAATAGGCTCCTGGATACTTTCCTGGATATCTTTTTCATTGCACCTGTTTAGGATTAGAATTTGTGAAGAGAAGAGAAAAAAGCCATCCCCAAGTTTTGGGGATATATATGGTCTGGTAGGACAAAGAAACACAGAATATTTCTTCTTAGTTAACACTTTTGCTGTGGTCTCTGCTGGTCACAAGGAAAATTTTAATAATGAATAATTTTAATAATAATACTTAATTTAATACTCATAATTGTATTCCAAAGTTTCTTCCAAACGTGTTCGCTTTCTTTGCTTCTGATTCTGTGGTTTTGCTTGGCATTTTGAGAATCTTGCATTCAGGAAAACTAGGGAGGGGATATAGGAGGGAAAAAACCACAATAATAAGATATAATTAGGAAGTTCTTGGCCTAATTGTGTCATGAAAAGGATAATTGCTCTGGAGAGTAACAGTTCAAACGCTGCAACTTACTCAGCAAAGAGAAAAGGTGAAGGGTTTGTCTTGTGCATATACTGTAAAGAAGGTGGTGAACTCTGGATCCGTAGACAACGTGCATGCCATCATTTGCTGTAGCAGTGTATTTTGTGTGAATCTGCTAGACTTCCAAAGCTTCAGCAAGCTGCTAAGGACTCTTTACAATAGAACTGCTTCTATTTAAATACCAGTTATCTGATGTAATTTAAATGGAACATAGAACACACAGCTTCTGCTTCTTTTCCTCTACTTGCTTCTGTGGCTATTTCATACACTCCGTGTAGTCCACAATGGGAGCTTGATAAACCTATTAAGTTATCAGCAGGGCAAATTTGCAGGGCATATTCACTCTAGATGTTATTGTTCAATTTAAATAAACATGAAATTGTTTTTACAGGGTAAAACCTAGAACCTGTTTCCCACAGAAGTTTAAATAATGATAACATGCTGTAGCAAATACAGAATATACCAGATGGGAAAATAGGATACAGAAAGTCCAAAGAACAGACAAAATTAGACTGTGGTGCTGTGTTTGGGCTAGCAAAATAGAGGTGCTATTAAAACAACGGGATATAGTAAACAATAAAAGTGGAAGCTGATGCAACTCAACTGAGTGGATTAAATGCTACTAAATCCAGGGCTATGCAGACAGAATAATCCTGGAATAGGTTGTTTTGGTTTGGAATTAAAGGAATTATCTGCAGATTGTTCTTTGTTCTCCTCAGTTCTCTCCTGTACTTCACTGAATCTCTCTGGGGAATGTGTTGTTATGGCAACCTGTAAGTTAATCTTGATATTTCAGACTTAGAAGTTATATTACTATTAAAATAAAATTCAGGAAATACATAAATACAATTTTGCTTCCTAAACATAGTTGTAGATTTCTTTTTAGGTGAGAGAAGTGTTGTGGTCCAAAGAGAAAAGTCAGGTACACAAAACTGTTGTCAATTATGCGTACAAAACTTTGCCACTGCTGTAAGAATGGGAGATTTAGGTGGAAGGTGTGCAGGGAGGGTTCTTAAATGAGAAATAAGAGAGTAAGGAAAGCCTTGGAGACTTTGAAAAGTGAAGACTAACGCTGCTGAATGAGGCTACCCAATCTAACAGTGACTGCTGCCAAATTCACAGCCTTTGGTGTTGTCTTTTTTTGCTGGAGACAACATAGCCTATAAGCCAGGATGTCTGCTACTGTCACAGGAAAAGGTAAGCAAGCGGCTCATGCAGCTTTGCGGTCCTGCACATGTGTAGGCTTTGAATTTACAGGGCTGTCTCCTCCTCCCAAGATCTCATTGCATCGCTCTTTATTGTTGCAACCCACAGAGGTTTCTCTCTGGAGTTAGGCCTCCATCATGGTGTAGGTCTCCATATAAAAGCAGAGGCAGTTGTCACCTTGGCCTGAATTTTCTATTGCATGTGCTAGTGACATTCCTGAATGAACAAAAAACTTGCATTTACTATTGTTGGGCTTAAAATCTTGTCTATGTGCAAAGAGATAGTACACCTTCTGTAAAGCCAAGAGCGTATTTTAAATGCAATTGGGAGTCTAATGATTGGGTGGGGGGGGGGGGAGAGGAATAAAAACAAGTTAAGCACAAATTATTAATTTTGTACAAGTTTTCTCAGTGATTTCCTCTCTTTCTCTTGGAAGTAAGGTTGGTAATTTCATCCTGGTGGTGGAATGCTGTGACGAGTCATCAGTAGGTAGATCCTTCACTGTTAATAGTATGATGTGTATGTGATCTTTTTCTCTAACTTTCACTTGATACAATTTTTCTTTCACAAAATCACAGAATCATTTAAGTTGGAAAAGACTTCCAAGACCATCATGTCCAACCTTTGATTGATTACCCTCCCTACCACCTTGTCTACTAGACCATGGCACTAAGTGCCACGTCCAGTCATTCCTTGAACACCTCCAGGGATCGTGGGTGACTCCACCATCTCCCTGGGCAGCCCATTCTGACATGACCACCCTTTCCACTAAGTTCTTGCTATGTCCAACCTGAACCTTCCCTGGTATATCTTGATGCCATTTCCTCTCATCCTGTTGCTTGTTACCTGGGAGAAGGGACTGACCCTTTGCTTGCTGACCTGCATTTTCAGCTTTGCTATTTTTTCATTGGCCTGCAACCATTATGTCTGAATTTACACTTTTATGGTGCTCATTCCAGAACACTTTGTTCACTTTATAACCCTAAACCCAGTTTTGTCTGGGTCCAAGGTATTTCTTTTGGTGACTGTTGGCAAGTTGCTTATACCCAAGAGGTATGAGTGCCAAGGCTCTGCTCTGTGTCTTCTCATTCTGTGCCTGTGAACTCTGTGCCACTCGCCATGTCTCCACTTCTGAAGCCTCCTCCTATTTTACCAGGTCTTTATTCCTATACATAATCTCATTATGCTAGAGCCATAAATTTCACACTTTATTGAAAATAAGGACTTGTTACTTCTACTTGCATAACATTATGGCTGTACTGTATGACGAAAGTAAAATAAATCAGCAAACTTGCTGGAGGAAGACTGGCAATCCTCAGTCCTGAGGACTTGTAAATTAAGTACAAGATTTCTGACCTGTAGCCAGCAATGACAACATTAATTACACAGATACATGGTTTTAGAATGCCTGAATTATTGCACTAAAAGTCTATAGAAAACAGTTCCTCCAGTTCATCTGCAATTTTATTACCACGAGCATTTCAGTCTTGAAGCTGTTATCTCATGATTCCATGATTCTGGGATCTGGTCATCCTTATTTTGGAATTTGTCTGGTGTGTTCTTGAGTCTGTGCAAAATACTCAGTCTTCCTGGAAATACTTTTTCTTAGGCTTTGTGTCTCTTCACCTGCTCAGAAGAACAATTTTTACTTTGCTATTTCATTAATAAAACATTGTTCACTCTCATAAATTATGTCCAGTGGTTTTTCTAGTCATACAAGAACACAGCAAACACTGATGCTTTGAAGACTTCAGATCTGCTGAAAAAAAGTTACAATCTGGTATGTTCTTACAGCATAAGTTACTCATTTTCATTAAATCCTCTGGCAGCTGAAGTTAGCCAACTATTTTGGTGCAAGCTGTGCTTTGCACCCGGTTTTCCTTTCCATGGGGACAATGAAAACTCACACTTCTTTCCTTCTCACTGAAAGAAATCTATTGGATTTTTGCATCAATTTCCAAGACAGGAATACATTTTTGTCACACAACAGGAATGATTTATGAAGGTCTGTTTTTAGAACTGGACTGTTCATGCTTGAATACAAGTGGGCCTGCTGCATCTTTAATCTGTCAATAAAGAACCTTGGTTTGAGTATTCTTCCAAATATTTGTGCAAAAGAATAAAGCCTCTTTTCCCACTTGTGATAAATTAAAAGGAATGCTTGATAATTTGCTGATTTAGTTCCCCAGTGAACCTGCCATGTACTACATGGATTTTTCACACTAGCCTTTGGACTACGTTATGTCTGATCTTTAGGAGACTCTTTTTGTTATTTGTATCTGCTCCAACAGGACTCTGCAAGTTATATTTCATGTACATGTTCATGATTAGGAGGAATTGATATATGGAAGTAGGAATGAACTACAAAAGAAGATCTTAATCTTGTACCCCAGGTGTGTGCTTTGAGAAAGCTTTGAAACTGTTCATCACTGTAGGTTCAAAGATTCAGTTTGTGCTTCTCAGCTTATTTCATCAAAATTTCCACATATTAGATTGTGGAAGAGGAAACTAAAACACCGACATGAAAGAAGCTTCAAGTTGCATCTGTCACATTAAACAGACTTTGTTAAAATAGTGGGAAAGCATCCCACAGGGAACTTGTTGGATTTATCCAGAAAACGATAGCTTTCCTCTGCCTGTGGAGAGGATGATTAGCAAACCATGAGCACATGGAGGCAGGGAGAATTTGTTAGATCCAGGCCCTGAGTAAACAGGATTCTGCAAGATTAGATCCAAGTTTGTGGCATACAGTGATATTAGCTGGTTATGTGATAAACTTGGGCAAAATCAGTTTTTAAAGCTCCCTGTACGTGATTTCTCAATTAATTTTTTCCTTTTCAAAAGATCTCGGCACACACACTCACCCCACTGTTTTGCCCTTCTTTTATGTGTCCTTAGTGGTTTCTGAAGTGCAGCAATATGTAACTGCATGTTCATCTTCAGGGTTATATTTCCTTAAATATAGCAGCTAACCCTGCTCTCTGAGGGAAACTTACTTAGCTTGCAAAATGCCTGTCTCCTATGTAACTGCACTTCCATATGTCAAAGGGATTTCACCCCTTTGTATTTTGCGACCAACTAGTTGCTATATTTTCTTTGTAATGTTTAACTGAACTAGTTTTCCCAAACACGATGTTTAAGGGTTCCTTTTCTATGTATTTATCTCTGGACAACTTTTCTGATTCTCTCGTGTAAGAGAAAGATGTCTTAAGGAAAAGGAAAACCCAGCATTTCTTAACTTGGCCAAATTTGAGTCCAAGCATGTATGGTTTAGCTGATTTTCAAGGCTGCCTTCAGTAGAATATAATGGGCAGTAGCTTCACAAGAAGAAGGGCTATTAATTCTTCTGTTAGCAAGGTACCGTTGTTAAGCATGGAATGCTATGAATCCAGTCCTGATATTATAGAACTATTGTTATTTTTAAATATCATGAGAACCAACTGTGAAGTCCTCCCACTAGCTTTGACAGGAATTGAACTGCTTCCAGCATGCTGACAGGTAGAGAGGCAAGATAAATTGTTTGGTGAGTTTGATGGCCTAAAGTTTTCAGAGGTTACTGTAGACATTAGATTTGTATCACAAAAATTTTTGTTTCTGGAATTAGAAGTGTAAAGCAAAGTACTAAGAAAGATACTGATTTTTTATCTGATGTTTTGGGGAAGTTGAAAAAAACTCATGTCTCATGATGTTGCTTAGAAATTGTTCTGTATTTGCTCACGGGACAGCATGGACCATCTGACACCATCTTAAGCCCAGGGCAGCCTCTAAGAGCTGAACAGTCTTCAAAACTAGCTTTGCCAAGAGGCCTGCCAGCCATCTGTGTGCACCAAGAGAGGATTCAGAATTCAAACCAGCTTGTTTGCTCTCTTTTTTTCTCCTCCAAAGCACTTCTGTGTCCAGTGACTTACAGGCAGCCTTGCATGACTCCTGCCCTGGGGCAGAACTCCTCCCTCCTACAGATCCTGCAGAGAATGCTTTACCACAGAGACAGCAATCAGACAAACAATACATTAGTTATTGGTCTTGATATGTGAGTTTGGGGGTTTTGAAGAAAGTAAAGGTTTTGAAGCAGGCTCAGTTTCATTTCTCTTCTCACCATTAGTCTTTGTCTCCTTCGGTGCTTGAGCTGGACCTGAGCTCCAGCTCCCTCTACACAGTGTCAGTGAGTCACAGAACCATGGAATATTCTGAGTTGGCAGTGACCCACGTGGGTCATCGACTCTGACTCTTAAGTGTAAGGTCCACACAGTGATCAAACCCACAACCTTGACTTTATTAGCACTATGCTCTGACCGGCTGGGGTCGGTTCAGTCTTCATGCCTAAGATGATAAATTGGATGCTGTCATGTATCCAGCCTTAATAACTAAATTCTTCTCCGTCCCTTGCATGTCCAGTTAATAAAAGAATTGTTTTAAGATTTAGATTCCTTGTTCACTGCTTCCAGGTCTATGTGAAGTGCTAGGACTGCCCCAGGCTGAACTTTCTCTGGGTACTGAGCAAAAGCCACTTTTTGATGACTGTTTAGTCTGTTTATGGCTATATGCACAGGTCTACAGCAGAAGTGATGCAAAACTCAAGCTTAATAGACCTAGTATTATTTAGGAGACTCTCTCAGTTTTGCCTTGCTCCAACAGCTTTTATATCTGGGGATTTACTGGATTTATTTAGGGAGGAAAAAAGCAAAGACTCAGAAGTCTGTTTTGCAGAATCCTCCTCATGCCCTGGCATTTTGACTAACATTAAAGTTAGCAGGGCTGCATCTTGCTTATTTACTGGGACAGATCAAAAATTCACTCTGAATTGCTTTTGTAGGAAATTTAGATCTTGACGCTGATTGAAAGGGGGATTCTCTATAAAACTGACTGCAATATATAATGATAAATAAACTAAAACTGCATATATTAATAAAAAAATTAACAATAAATTCACCTAAAACAGCAGGAGGAAGATTTTGCTTGTGACAAAATTATAAGGAAACATTTGTGATTGCAGAGAATGAGGCTCATATTGTGTCTGAAAATCCTTGGAGCTTTTCTAGATGTCTCCTAGCCATGGCAGAAGAGTATCAATCTCAAAGTGACATCTACTGCAGAGCATTTATAAAGTATGAAGAAGTGTTTGTTGTTGGAGAAGCAGGAGCAGGCTGACGTGAGAGCTGTGAAGTGTTTTAAAGGTGAGGTAGCAAATTGATGTCTCTGGATAAACGCTTGAAATGGAAAGATTAAGCTAGCAGTCAGTCAAAAAAACTGCAAAACTGTATCTTTCGTTTGAATGTCTGGAAGAAAGTTTGGGAAATGATAATACTGCATTTCAATAATGACTGTGCTATGCAGTTATATATGGTGGTGCTGCTAGGATAAAGCTGATGCAAGATATTCAGCACTGTGCACTAGCTATGTAAAATGCACTGCCGTGCTGACCATTAGGAAGCACATTTTGGCTGAATCTGAGAAACAAGTAAACAGTAATACCAGGTTAGACACGTGTTCACTCAGCTCAGATTTTGCTCCAATTTTGACTAACCCAGCCCACGCTAAGGCCTGATGTGTGCTCAAAGCAGCACCCTTAGGTCAAAGTGAGACCATCAGGTAAGCAGGACAAGAGGCCATTGCACAGCCACGACCACCTACAACTTGCTGGCCAGCCAGAATTTGTTGGTCTGGGTTATTAACACTAGGGAAGTCTGTAGCCATATTCATCAAAGGCAAGGTGCTCCATGTGATAAGAACAGTAACCATAATGACTGCTTCTACACGGTTAAAAGGGAGATTTCACTTCAGTGAAACTCTTTTCATAAACCGGTAGCTGCAGACGTGGTTATCTGGGGGATGATACCTCTCGTCTCTGCAACCCAGCTAAATCTTTAGCCTAAATCCAGTCAGTACTTCCAGTAATGAATCTCCTAAAGTACAAAGCAAGGTCTCATCTCACAATCCACCCCCCTTGAGAAGGATTTCATGGCCTAATCATCCTCAAAGCCAGTGCCGAGATCTCTGTGTACAGATAGCCAGAGCTATGTCTAGATGCCTTCATTTAACTATAACAATTTAATTATTTGGGGAACATATGGCATTTAAAGCTGAAAGAAAATGGGTAAAATGTGCATCTGTTCCTGGTTGGTGACTCTAATCAATCATTGATACAGGCACAAGAATAGCACAAGCCAGGGGAAAACTGCTGCTCAAAGCCCTCATTACACATGTTGCCAAAACTCTGATTGGACCTGGGAGAAGTTGCATGCCACCAATTCTCTAGCTGTGTTGTTCCATTACATCTATGTCTCTTCCAGTGCTACGCTTGCCCTCCCAATTTAAGAAGACTCTGACTAGACAGGTTCTGCTCTCCCATGCTTTCTTTTCCCATGATGGGTTTTTCCAGTTTAACACGCTAAGGGCTGAGAATGTTTTTTTATATATATATACAAATATATATATACATAAATTGTTTATATATATATAAAAAATATATAAATTGTTTATATAGATAATTTTTTTTTAATATGTTGAGGACATCTTGAAAGAAGTTGCACTCCTATATTTAGAAAGCTGAAATAAAACTTAAGTGAGTATTTTTGATCATCCACTCCAAAATTTTCTCCTACAAAAAGACATTCTACTTGTCGCTGAAGGTTACTGTTATGCTACATTCATAACACAGAAATGGAAATAATAATAAAAAATTTACATAGTTCCCTGAGGTTTTGCACTAGAAAGAAGAAGGGCTTCTTATGGCAGTGGAGGCAGCTCTGCTTGGGTTTGCTGTAGCTACTTCGAAGAAAAAAATTAAGGAAAATGAGAGAAGTAGCAGACAAAGAGCAAGGGAATATCAATGAGAGTGAAGTAATGCCAGAAGTAGCTAGAGATTACTTGAGACTGAACTGAAGTGATAGGCAAGTATTTGTGTGACAGATTTCTGGTTAAATTATGAACTTTTGGACCCTCAAGGATTAAAGTTTGGACACTGACTATATAACCTTGATGCATTATATTGGTTGTATCCAAGAAATTATCGATGTCAGTGACTGGTGTAGATGTCTCAGTCACAGAAAGGATTTGTGCAAGAACCTATGGAGCTAAATTTCCCTTCTCTGGAAACAAAAGAAGGCAGGATGTTAAACTGACATCTACTGAAAATGTTAAACTGACATCTACTGCTTTTTAGTAGGCATTTATCTAGAAGAAAATTAGACCATGTGTGGAAACACGCATGGATAAGGGCCAGTTTCTTCCATTCTGGAGAAAATTAAAAAGAATCTGCCCTTATACCTGTGGGCCATTTACATACATGTGGCACATTCAGGAAAATGTTGGTTGAGTCATAGTTGAAGTGGGATTCAGATTATGTCACTTCTAAATTAGAGCCTTAAGTTGTGATTTAAAAATTTGTTCTCTGCTTACAGAAATAGAGAATTTGTGAATATTTTGCAGGCAAGAGAGAGGTCAGCTGTCTGGAAGAATGTGGGCTGGCAGCCTCATTGCTGCAGAGCCTTGTTACTCTGTCCCAGGCACCTCTGCCAACCTCCTCTTGTGCCACAGCTGCTCTGCAGTAAAAAGAAGCCCAGTCAAGGGCTTAGCTGCTCACAGAGATCATGGGTTACCTTCTGCTGTTCTCTTTGCAATAGGCTGAAATCTCAGTCCAAATGCTTCTTCATTACTGTGTCAAGACATGTAATTATTCATTAATTTTTCATTCATGTAAAATCGATTAACACTTGAAGACTGTTTAGATGGGCTACTCATTCTGGCTTCTGTGCTATGCCTTGGAGAAGAGAAGCAAGTGTTTACCAAACAGAATGACTGTGTATACTTCAAAAGGAGGTTTCACAAAAACAGGTTCACTGTCTCCGTGGGGATGATCTGCTCTCTGCGGAGTTGCGCACTTTGACATGGCTTTGCAGTGAGGCAAAAAAGATCATGCTATAAGGAAAGCATCTGAAAGCTTTTCAAGTAAAAATACAGATGGAACACATGTCCTCTGAAGAGATTTGTAAGATATGAGAAATGCAAACTTTAAGTGTGCAATTGTTTCAGGAGTTCAGAAGATGCTGTGGTTACTCTTGTGATTTTTTTCTTCCTTTTAGCTAGCTGTGTAGAGCAGCCCATCCAAACTTATCCTGCTGAACATCTGCTTGTGAAACAAGTCCCTGACTAAATGCCATGAAGGGAGTTGCAGACTTGAGACTACCATTTTTACCAGTTTTAGCCCTCGTGAAGGCTGCCTGCTCTGTTGTGGGTGACATTTGGAAGCAGCAGACCAATTGTTATCATATTTAGAGGTGAGTACTGGGTCCTCTGTGCTTTAACAGTACACCCCAAAATCTCTTCTTCCAGCTGGATGATTATTCTTTAAAGGGAGAGATTATCCTCATTGCTACATTAGGATGGAAACATTAGGCCTCATATTTGCAGAGAACATGTGGGAATGAGCAGGAGCTTCGCATTATACGTAGATGCCTTGTTTTCCCAGCTCCTTGACAGAGCAACCTCTTTGTTCTGACAGTCTGGCAAGTCTGATGTGCTGATTTAGAGCAGAAAGAACAGAGTAAAGTTTGAAGGATAAAACCCGAAAAAAACCCCAGATGAGTCAACTGCAGGAATGGACACATATTCTTTGTCACATCATCTCTAAACTGGGGTTGTTTAGCCTGGAGAAAAGAAGACTCAGAGGTGACCTTATCACTCTCTACAACTACCTGAAAAGTGGTTGTAGTCAGGTGGGGGTGGGTCTCTTCCTCCAGGCAACAACTGACAGAACAAGAGGACACAATCTCAATGCTGCACCAAGGGAAATTTTGGTTGGGTGTTAGGAAAAAAGCTTTTTACTGAAAGAGTGATAAAAGTTCTGGAATGGTCTACCCGGGGAGGTGGTGGAGTCACCATCCCTGGATGTGTTTAAAAAAAGATTGGATGTGGCACTCAGTGCCATGGTTTAGCTGAGGTGGTGTTAGGGCTTGGGTGGGACTCGGTGATCTTGAAGGTCTCTTCCAACCTGGTGATTCTGTGTGTGTGATTCTGTGTGTGTGTGATCTCTTTGCATCTCACATTGTCGTGTTTTACTTCTCAGCACCATTGCCTTCAGGTTGAATCAATGCAGTGTGATTTCCATCAGGGTCCTTTTTATTCACGAGTTCAAGACTTGTTCCTTGACTTTTGTGGACTAAAGAGCTGAACTTTGCAAAAGCTGTTGTGAAAACTTAGAAGAAAAATAAATGACAGATAAAAAACCTTTTCCAGTCTATCTAAGTTCTCCATTTTGCCTTTTTCAGTGTGCTTTTTAAATTACATTCTGCCAGCTCCTTGGACCATGAGAATTACTGATTTTTAAATGCAAGAAATATTTCACAGAGAAAAATTCTATTAGGATTTCTGGACATATCAGACCAAGAGCCAAACAGTCCTTTAATTTAGCATTAGGCATTTGTTATAAAAGCCATGACCATGGTGAACTTGTCCGGTGTTAATGAGAATATCCTGTGTTCCCACAGGAGACCCATTGCAATTCAGCAATAATTAATGTACCATTGCAGGAAAGTGTCAATGAAAGGTCATACTTTTTAGTGCTTGTCTTTTCAAAACAATTAAGCGATTAATTACTGTTCTCTAACCTCCTGCTCAGTTAAATGGTTTTCTGACAAAAAAAAAAAAAAAAAAAGGCGTTTCTTTATATCCTGTCATTCCTGTCAAATTACCTACCCATCCTCTAAGAATGAACATTTTTCTTGGTACCACGAAAGTCTCACGTGGAAGAAGGTAATTGAAATTAACACACTAATAATTCAGCCTGCAAATTTTGCTGTTAGCAGGTCTTTGGTGGTCATAATATAAAATAGCTATCCTTTACAAATGGCAGATACTATTAAGCCTGTGAAGCTGCAGAATACTTTCTATGTATTCCTGTGTGCAGTTCTGCAAGAACTTGCTTTTGAACGAATGTTTCTTTTTCTTCAGTTTTGTAACGTTTTACATAAATATCTCAGGCCAATTATTTATTACGAGTTTTATCTTAGCTGATCACTCCAGTTTCTACATTCAGACAGGATGAGAGTGTTCCTAAATGGGCATAAACAGCTGCTTTTCACTTTAGTGTAGAGATTTGGAAGTGACAGTACAAATCTAATCACCATTTTTTATTCATAGCAGACAATTTTTGTCTTTGGGGGAGGTTTTTTGCATACCCTGAGAAATCTGGATTTGTGACCTGCCATGCATGTTTTGTTGCATACCACATAGCTGCAGCTGGAGGAGAAACTTTTTTGTAGCTCAATCAGAACTCAAAAAATTATGCAAATTCCCACCAAGAGCAATGTGGAGTGTTGCTCTGGTGGAGCAGGATCAAGCTGCCAAAGAAAAAGCTTCTGTTTTCAAAAAAAACTGAGGCAGAAGGTATTGGCCTAGAGAAAAGACTGCTTTGCATAAGAGCAGTGAGTCTGTTGGAAAGCTGTTGATGGAGCAATAACCTCAGCTCTTGAACAGCTTATCCACTGAAGTAATTTTATGGTTGCTTAGCATTTAATCAGTTAAAATGACTAACAGACCTAACCTGTGGAGGAAATCTGAGATCATTAGACCATGGTATTCTATGAATGGTCTTAGCATACCTCATAATTTATCCTAAAAAGAAATTCGCTTTTTATAGAGAACAGCCTCTGCTGTGGCAATACATTCACAGGCCTACCTTTGTCTTCAAGGGTATTTTAGCGTGGGCCATTTTTCTCTTTTGGCATTTTTCCCCATTTTGTGTTTGAAACGTGTATCTGTCTGGAACAGAAAGTCAAAAATTATCTGTCACTGGAGAGGTTTGGTGCAGTAAACGATTATGGAGGCCCAGATCTTCCTCTAGGCAAGTTTTTATGGTTGAGGAAGACTCTTCAGTATGAAGAATCTCTAACTAATAATAACCTTTACTAAGCCACAGCTCAAATTTGAGAGTGAAGATAGGATTCCTGTGAAAAATTTTTCCCTGCAGTGCTTTTTCTGCCTGAGTAAATGCTGTCTCCAGTCTTCTTTGTTTCTGTCTCTGGCAAGGACATTTGTGCAGTTGGATACCTGAACCACGTGCAGTACTCTGCATTCATATGGATATCTAACTGGGGGAGAATGAAAAGAACATGCTCTGCAGAGACTTGCAAATATTTACTTGAACCATCAATGTGCTAGATTTTACTAGCAGAATAAGGTCTATATTTATAGGACACCTGAGTCACCAGCAGTAATAAATGCAATTTGCCTAAAGTGAAAATCTTTGCAAAACTGTGCTAATTTGATTCAAACATATTGATGTTTTGAAAATATATTTGAATTTATTGATGCATAGAGAACAGACTCTTTCTCCAGAATCCTTCACTGAGCATCCAGAATAATCAGAGACTTAGACACAGGTCTTAGATTTAAGCTTGTCAGTTTTGGTCTTCACACTGGGTTACCTGTACTTTGGGTACTGATATTTGAAGTGTATAGTTGATTGACCTGCTCATTTTCTCTTTGAAGCAGCAAGTAGCAGGGGCAGGACACCTAGCTTTTCAACTGTGTTTCCTGTATTGGGTTTGTGTGGCCAGGTGTTGGTAGCAGGGGCTAAAGAAGTGGCTTCTGTGAGATGCTGCCAGAAGCTTCCTCCATGTCTGGCACGGCCAGTGCCAGCCAGCTCCAGGACAGACGTCCTGCTGGGCAAGGCTGAGGCAATCAGAAATTGTGGTAATGCTTCTGTGATAACATATTTAAGGAAAAGAAAAGGTGTTGCACAGGTGTAATTGCAGCCAGAGAAGACCAAAGTGAGAATATGTGAGAGGAACAGCCCTGCAGACACCAGGGTCAGTGGAGAAGGAGAGGCAGGAGCTGCTCCAGGCACCAGAGCTGAGATTCCCCTGCAGCCCCTGGTGCAGCCCATGGTGAGGCAGCTGTGCCCTGCAGCCCCTGGAGGTTCATGGGGATCTAGACATCCACCTGCAGCCCATGGAGGAGCCCCAGGCTGGAGCAGGTGGGTGCCTGAGAGGAGGCTGTGCCCCCTTGGGAGGCCCATGCTGGAGCAGGCTCCTGGCAGGGACCTGCAGACCCATGGAGAGAGGAGCCCATGCTGGGGCAGATCTCCTGGCAGGACTTGTGACCCTATGGAGGACCCACACTGGAGCAGGCTGTGCCTGAAGGACTGCACCCTGTGGAAGAGTGACCCACGTTGGAGCAGTTTGTGGAGAACTGTTGTCCATGGGATGGACTCACACTGGAAAAGGTCATAGAAAACAGTCTCCCATGGGAGGCACCCCACACTGGAGCAGGGACTCTTCTCCCTCAGCGGTGTCAGGAACAACCTGTGAAGAACTGACCATAACCCCCACTCTCAGTCTCGCTGTGCCACTGGTGGAGAGAAGGTAGAGCCCAGGAAGGAGGTAGGGGTGGGAAAAGGTGTTTTTAAGTTTTATTTTAATTCTCATTGCCCTGCTCTGACTTTTTTAGTAATAAATTCAATTAATATTCCTAATTGAATCTATTTTGCCCATGATGGTATTTGGTGAGTGATCTCCCTCTATCCTTATCTCAGCTCATGGACCCAATTTTCACTCCTGTGTCCACTTGTGGAGGAAAGTGACAGAGCAGCTTTGGTGGGTGCCTGACATCCAGCCAGGGTCCACCCACTACATATGTGTACCTTAATTTCTTCTTCCCATTTTCCATCTAGAAGCAGTGCTATGCAGTTAAGGTTAGTTTAAATTGCCAACCTCTTCTGGGAGGAAAAAGGGGAAGTTGAAAGAATTTGCTGTTCCTATAACACGCCATGGCTGTTCTATTCCTGTGTCAAGAGTTAACCAATGTTTTTATCTGGTCACAGAATGAGCATATAATCTACTATTACAACACTTTGCATAATTTCTAAATCTTGTTTCTCAGATTTCTGTATTTTAGTATTTGTTCTTTAGAAACTGTTAACTTTCCAACATTATTTTGGTTTATTTTTAAAATGCGCATCCTAAAATATATTAAAACACTGGTTTTATATTAAATATTACCTTATTTATTGTACCTGTCAAGTCAGTGACGCAGCTTGGGCTAAGAATAGATTCAGCTGAAGGAAAAGGACAAGAAGTCTGCCTCCAGATTTTTAGTTCTCGAAGGATACCAGACAATCACATTTCTTTCTCCAACTGCTTAAGTTGGAATCTGGCTGATCAGTGTGCAAACCAGGATGGAAAGTCTGGTTGAATATATGTTTTGGACAGCCCCTTCCAGGCTGGCTGAATTCAAGATTTGTTTACTCAAAATCTGAAGTAATGGTTGTAGTTTTTTGTACAAAGGGTCATAAATCTCAAAATGTATGTGCCCTCTTAGTAAAAGTGTTACATTATACTTACGATCAGGTTTGCCCTTCCACCTTGACCTGTTTATCAGTATTGACTGCAGATGCAGATGCCTGAATCTTGCTGCTTTTCACAGTTCAGGAGTGCCCAGAGCAGCCTGTGGACTGCTTTGTTTCAGTGAGGTAACAGGGTATGGATTCTGTTATGTTAACAAAACAGTAGGAATAGTTACATCTGTCATAGTTAATACAATGTCTCACTTGCCTGTCTTCACAGGACCCAAATTTGTAAATCTGCCTTCTCAAGGGATGTAAAACCACCACTTGTGACAGTGGGTGCTGGACATGTGCAAATGTTGTTGATGCTCAGTAAGGTGCCTTCGTGGACAGTACAGTAGCAGCTGCAGTTGACAAGCCTCAAGCCCCATTATGGGCATTTATATGCCATGTACTCAAAATCTGTTGTTCTGCATGATGCATAAATGTCGCTATTTATTTCTGCTGCACTGCCAGTAAGTGTGTTTTTACATATAGGTTTATTTTCCAGTTTAAATGGGTTTTCATCTGTCTTTTAGGGCTTTTGCCATAATGTTTTATGGTTCTATTGGAAAGAAGTGTCTTTCTTCAGCAAATACCTATTTCCCAGATGTTTTTGCTTAACTGTAGTTAATTTTACACAACAGAGACATTTTTTTCTAAATGAGATGTGAATTCTGAATCTTTCTGGCCATTTATTTTCTGGCAGAAGGCAATTGTAACTTGCAGAAACTGGTCTGCAAGAGGCTAGGATTAGGCAGACACCAACCTCTCTCCTGATTATTATCCCTGCTTATCAGGGACACACAGTGTCTTAACCATCGTGTAGCACCTCAGTCAACACCCTGACTATGATGACCTTGTTTCAAAGGGGAAAGCATTTCCGAATACTATTAACTTGGACTTCTTCATATTTTTAACAAGCCAGGAAAAAGGAAGAGAACTATTTACACGATAGTAAAATTGGAATTGAATGCCTTTAATTACACTGCTGTAGAACAAAGATGACATGACATGAGACTTCTGATTTTCCCTTTGTATTTCTTTGAACTTTTCTGGTTTTGGCTGATAGCTCACTGCTCAGCTGCTGGAGCTGCAACGTGGAGATCTGCATATAAAATTGTTCTAAATGGAAATTATGTTTTCATATATTCTCTTTCATATACTGAGCTCATGAATTTTACATATGCGTGAAGAGTGGAGAAGTGGAGAGTACCTGAAGAATATAAAGTACTTCAGATGCATCCATAGTTGCAATCATGAGAACTGTAGGACTGTTTTCTGCTGATAAAACAAACAAAGCAAACATGTTTGGCTTTCAGGAACTGTTACCTTGATGACTGTACTTTGAATAGCAGTGGATGGCTCTCAGGTATCTCTGAACTCAGATAAAAAGCAAACTTCTATACATGGAACAAGTCTGAAACTTTTTTTAGTTAATTATCTAATAATAAGTTGTTAGAGGGAGGAAAATGGGCTGTAGGCTCTCAGTTAATGGCAAGCATTTTATTTAATATTTTTTCCTATATTTTTGGTGGTTTAGGTAGGCTTAGAGACAATCCGTGAAATTTAAAAAGCTTTCAAGGTTTAAAATTTTTAATGTGTAAGAGTTTCACAGGGAACTGTGCTAATTAAGCCCACTTGTTCCCTTTACCTTACACCTTTTTCTTAGGAGCAGTTTCTCAAAAAACTAAGGTAGTAAGTTTATGCAAATATGTATAAATTAGAGAATCGTGTTGGCATCACTTACAATCAATAAAGAAATGATTGCAAGGGACAGAGCTTCAATCTTCTCTCAGGATGTCCTGCTGGAGAAACTCTTAATTTGCTCATCTGTCAGAGGAACTAAAAAAATCCTCTTCCTAAGAAGCCCAGGTGTGTTGTGGTCCGGAACCTGGTCTCAGTGGGACAGTGGTTGTGCTGCACTTGATAGGGGTACAAATGCTTCAGCTCACTTGGGCTGGTTGCTGACTGCCTTCTGGGGTACATTAGTGGAATTAGGCACATCTCAGAGCTGTTTCAGTTCCTTTTTCACCTGTGTCTAATGGCATTTTAAGCTTATTGTAACTGAACTGGAAAACAGTTACAGAATTTCTCAAAGTGTCTCCTTTTTCTGTTTTTCCTCACAGGTCTCACTTCAGATAGACTAGTCTGTTTAAGACTGTTTATTGTCCAGCTGGTTTGCTTTATGGTATTTTCTTGTACTGCTGTGAAGTCTCTAGCTTAAAATGGTAATTTGCAACAAAAATATGGAGTTAACTGTAAATTTCCATCAGTATGAACTTCAAGTGTTAATGATCATTGTATGTGCACAGAAAAAGTGTGAGTTTTCATCTCAAAATATGATCAGTACTCATTTTTCTTCAACAATTGGCAATGAAATGTAGTTTGAAATCTCAAGTGCCATGAAAAAATGCATATACCAACTTTTAGAGAATTACCTTTGATTTAACCTACTTGAAAATTTCGCTGTGCTGTAATGTAATTAACAGAATTATTAAAAGATAAGTAATCAAGTAACTTATGAAATACTTGAAAACAATTAGGAAGGACTAGGGAGAATGGGTTTCAATAGAAGCTGGAGGTTTCTGGCAATTCTGTTTGCATTTATCACACAGTTTCCATGCTAGCCATGAATTTGTATTTTTCATGGAGGAATATTTCTTTGCACATTTTTTTACTTCAGAATTTACACCCATCACAGTTGTCAAGATTTTCAGCATTCCAATGCACGTCTGCCTCAAGATTCAGGGGCTAGACTTCAATGCACACACAGAATGTACAGTGCTCCATTCTTGCTGCAGCCGCAAGATGAGAACATTCATGGTGGCACTTTAACTGCTAGTTGCAGGTTGATTGTGAATGCCCAGTGCACCATCTAGTAAGAAAAATAGCAGAATAAAAGTATTTTTGCAAACCTTTTTTTTCAAACTCTGTTGCTTTGTAAACTTTTAAACTCTGCTGCCTTGGCAGCAAAACAGTGCCTTGAATTGAAGATGGAATTTTTGAGTGAACTGCATTTCCTACCTGCAGTACTTTATATAAACCTAGTTGTCCCTTTGGTTGTGGAAGATACTGATGAAGAAGTTGAGAGGTTCTGATTTCCTTCAGGCTCCTGACATCAGACAATCATCTTAGATTTTGTGATTCCATAACTAGGTCAGTCTGAAAAAACACAGTATTGATTCTTCCTAGGTGGACAGACTAATACGTGAACGTTTGACTCAGGAAAGTTAAATTAAAGCCTCTGTGCAAAGGAAGACCTTCCTTGCAGAATAGTGGATATAGATGTTGTGTGGTGGCTTTGAGTTTTCAAGTAAGATGCTGTAACTGATAGAGTGTGTCCCAAGAAGCCCAGCAGCCATTATGTTACTTCGGCAATCTGGTCATGTTGAGGCATATCAATATTATGTACAGCATCTGGAAAGACGTTGTTTAGAATGAGGAATTTGCCATTACATTTCTATTCAGAATAGACAGAAAGGTCCTGCTGCTTTGTGGAATGGGACCTGTGTGTTGATAATCAGAAACAGTGATGTGCATTGCAAGCGGTGTGCAGGAGAATGGTGGTGAGTGGAAGATCCAAAGGCTTCTGTTCCCTCACCCACATGTTTATGGTAAAGCACATATAAATTGGATGTGTTTCGAATAAGCTAGTAAACAGTCTCCGCCTTGAAAACGGAAATGTATATTTCTATGTGAATGTGTGGTGGTGATGGTAACTGATTAAAAATACAATGTGCAATGTGCTGCAAGTCTTGAGGAAGACAACACATGCAAACAATTAGAAAGAATGAATTATCATTAGTCACATCCTATGTGAAATGGAGCTTATGAACTTTCTGTGTCTTACTTTGCTATCTGCTTTTGAAATGTATTCCCTTCTGCTCCCAGAAAAAAACCATTAAATATTCATCACTAAAGAGGCAGTATGAAGGGAACAAGGAGATATGACGAAAAGGTGCAACTGGTAGCACTATTACTACGGGGAAGAAAATAAAAAGACTGATACAAAGTGAGAACGGAGTTAATTCCCTTGTCTTCTGAGGTGATAGCCTGCTGCAAAAGATGTCATTTTATTCTATGAAATATTAAATAATTCTGCTATCCAGCAAGATCACTGTATCTGTGAAGAGGAACGAGAGGTAGAAAGCTCTGATGGCTTGCTCTAGGAACTTGTTAATTGTTGTGTGATTATCTGAAAATCCTTCTGCAGGATTTCTGGGAAGTCCCAGAGGTGCACTTGCTACTGGTACTTTATACAGGAACTGTTTTTTCTTTTTTTCTTTTCTTTCTTTTTTTCCTTTTGAGTGGTATCAAGTCTATGACAATGGACTGACACTTTTCCGTGCCTTAATTATGCCTCCCCGGATGGGGGGGGAGATTTTTGAGAGTCCTTGCCAGAAATCCAAGAGATGAACAGGATCTTCAGTGTTCTCTGCTTTCAGATAGTTGTTTATTGAGTCTTATTAGAGAAACAGAGACACTGACGTGACCCAAACACAGCACAGAGCAGAGAATGCAAGAGAAAGCCAAATTATCAAGATTACACAGTCTTTTAAAGGTAAATCACGCAATGAAAACATAAAAAGAAAGATATTTTTACTTTTCCACCAATGTTCAATAAATCACTTTGTCACGTAGACAGGAATTGTGGAATTCTTTATCCAGTCACCCCAAACTACTTCTACTGCAGAATATGGAGTAATAGAAGAAGAAGGTCTGGAGAACAGCAACAATCCTCCATGTTGAAGTTTTTGCTTTTTATCTGTTTACTATATTAACAAACCCAACACCTCTAAATTTTTCACCCTGTGACAATCTTACATAATATTCTATTGCCTAATTCACACCAGTGTAGATTCTACTTCTTCCCAGATGGTAGGCAATTTTCTCCATGGATGAAGATCAAAGACAATGTTGTCCAGGGGGTAGAACCCTTCAAAACAGGCAGAGAAATATTCTCTGCACTCTGGATTCCCACAAAGGACAAACTTCAAAGAATAAACAGGCAAAACAGTACTTTAAATGTAGTTAAGCCAATCAGCTATGCTAAATGGGTCCAGATATTTCTTAGATGTTTTCTAGGAACATACAGTTGTCTAAAACATGCCTCTACTTCTGTTGTGTGTGATACAGCATATATGAGTTACCCATTGCTCATATCATTGACACTGATCACAGGGTGGAAAAGTGACTCGTGGTCAGTACTGAGAAATAGTGCTTCAGTGGAAGAGCGTCCATTTGGCAAGGCTTGCCAGCTCTCAGTTTGCCCCTTCTTAGCAAACTTAAAAAACCAGTCCCATTACAAAGTCAACATATAATGTGTATCAGCAGAAGCTTCTTTCAGGGCTCAAAGTGAGACACAAAATATTGTCTCTGTTCCTTTCCTCCTCTCACCTTCCTGCCTGTAAGACAAGTGCAGCTCCTGCAGCATTCTCTTCTGCCGTGGCTAAGTTTGGTACTGCTGCTGTAAAAACAAAACTGAAGCTTGGTTTGGTTAACCTGGGTAGCTGCATATGCTGGAATGGGTGAACCTAATTCTCACTGCAGGCATGAGAAGCCAGGAGGGATTACTGATATCATTTTACAGCTGGAGGAAAAGAGACAGGAACGTTGAAATACTTTAATCATGGCCAAAAATGAGAAGACATGAAAGCCCTTGGAAGCTCCTATCCTCCTTAAGGCTAGTTACAGAATTATTTTTGTTAGCCAAAGTCTTCAAACCCCTGCCTTTTTTCCTTCCATCATAGAGGAAGTATGCTCCAAGACCTCAACTCCTAATGGCTGAGCTGAGAAGGATCCATGTCTGGGATAATGCAGACTCAGTTTGAATTCCTGCACCCTCTTTTGAGGCAAGATCCTGAATACTCCACACTGCTGATCCCTCTCTTTGTATTTTCTTTTTTCTTCTCCCTTTTGTATGAAATTAGACCAGTCTATCTGACTTTCTCATGCTCAAACAACTGAGCCAGAAGCTTGAGTTTATATCCCTGCCCCCAACTGAATAGATATGAGTGTTGACTTCTACATCACTTTCCAAGAGATTTCTCAGGTGAAAGGTTATTCTGAAGTGCAGCAACTGCCTGTGAAAATGTTTTGAAGGATTTCCTTTCTTCTGTGCTGAAGTGAGGTTTTCAGCAGAATGAAGGACTAGAAAAGACTTCTGGAAGGAGCAGATGGACCACAAAATTCACCTGTTTCAGAGTTCTAGTCTTCAAGTAAGAATACACTCCAATACTAGATTTTTACAATCATGCTTTTAGAAACACACCTTATTTTGAAAAAAAAGCAAAAATGTGGCTATTGCTATTCTTTCTGGCCACAAACTTAAAAAAAATCAAGTTATGTATTTTACATTTGAGTTTTCTTTTAATTTTTTTTTGTTTAATTTTTTTTAAACAACACTGTTGTGTCTCCATTATGGGTTTTTTTATATGATTAAATGATAATGAAAATGTCTGTAGGGTTAAAATGTGCTTTTGAATATCTTTGAAATTGAATGTATTTAAGTAGCAATTTAATATGCTCTGAAATTTTGAAAACATTTATTTTAATCTTTGTAGAGCTGTGTTTTAACCGTGACTTAGTAGAGCTCTGTGACTGCATCTGCTTGGTGTGTTTCATGCTGCGGGGCATTTTGATGGGATTGTTGCACATAACAGTGCCTTTCAGAGACCTCTGCAAAGAGAGACAGTATATTGTCCTCTCCAGAAAACCAGAGACCTCCAACTTAAAAATGGAAAAAGAGAAAAATTGTTGATGTTGCATTAATGTGGTACAGTAGCAACAGAAACTTCACACAGCAACCTGTGTAAGATAGAGAAGAACGAGACAATTTAGCAGGAAATACGACAGCTGGTAACACACAAATCTTTGTAATGGATTTTAGGAATGGATTAGAAGTTTTAGTTCTAACGTGTACACAGATTAGCTTAACTTTCTACTTTTGTTTACACGAGCAAGACAGTCCTCCAGCCTAATAGCCACAGAACCACAGCATAGTTTAAGCTGGAAATGACGACTACACCACATTTGGCCCTCGCTCCTGCTCAAAGCACATCTGGTTAGATGAGGCTAAACTGTGCTTTCCTTCTGTCAGAATGTGTGCTATTATTTTCCTTTTCCTGTGTCTATAGGCTCCTTTTGTTCCTTTTGGAAAAACTGTGATGTATGAACAAGGAGAGAGTTGCGATGTTCCTTGTCCTCATCTCCCAGGTCAGGTAACCAGAGCCCAAAGATCGTATAATTTACCTGTTAGACTATAGGTGTAGCTCTAAAGAGACAGGGAAAGCATACTCATATGTAGAGGCTGAGGAAAGCCCAAGCTCCTTTAACTTCCTACATTATCTTAATTTGTACATGAAAGGCTCACTTGCTTCCGAAAAAATCCCGTTTCCAAAAGAACAGAAGAATTCAACTGCTCTTCTGCAGCAGAACTGTCTTAAAAGATAGAGCTTTTTTAATGTGGAGACAGCTGGGATGACATTTCATTTTCTTGTCTATTTTTATATTACCTGTTCTTCACAATAATATATTAGATACAATAACATATAAAATACAATAATATAGAAGATGCAATAATATCTAAGAGAGTATAGGATATATGTTAAAGAATGGTAACGTACAACTTTGTAATATTATATAAAGAAGCACTCCTCACAGGACACACCAGGTTTTCTCGTTTTGGAGCTACCTCAGACAAAAAAATGAAATTACAAGCATTTTATCCGCAGCTTGATATGGCAAACTTCCTTTGCAGACTGAAGAAGCTTTATTTGTTTTCTACATTCTTTTCTCTAGTTCTGACCTAATTAGCAGAGAAGTATTGTCTTTCATCAGCAGTTGTCAAGGTTAAATCTCTAATATTAAAGTAGCAAGGTTCCAGTGCTCAGCTATGCCTCACTTCTCACTCTAGTATGAAACTTAGTACTGTTCCAGCTCAGACCAGGACTGGAGCAGGAAACCAAGTCTGATTACTTGGCAAAATAGCCAATACTAAAACAACAATGAAAAAACCAACAAAACCAAAATCATTGATCGCATACGCAGAGTTAATGTTTTTGATATTTGTATTTACCAACCAAATGCAAATTTCTATGTGAATACTTGAAATTTTAATATTTTATATGTCTTGAAAGTTAAAATTAGTATTGCCAAAATTCTTTGTACAAGTATGTCCAAAATCAGCTTTTAATAATTTCCCAGGGACCTCACACACATACAGAAAAAAAAAAAAAAAAGAAAAAAAAAAAGCCTAGCAAATTCTTAGAAATCAATTTCTAGTTGCCAAGCTCTGTTTCCACTCATTAACTTTTAATCCATTCTGTCTAACCAGCAGGATTTAAAGTTGGCTAGGTAAATGAGAAAGGGATGATGCAACTGAAAAGCCATTAATACTGGGCTTGGCTGCTACAGGCCAGACGCAGGATGCTGGAGTGCACAGCAGTGTGAAGAGCTTCCCAAGGTGCAGTTTCTATTTGCAATCATGGGTTGTCACAGCTTCCTCTTGCTTCCTAGGATTTTCTTTTAAAAGTGCCCTCAACTAAATTGGATCAGCTGAGCATGTGGGCACACCTTGACTGTTGTTGACTACGTCAGAGTGGAAAGCATTTGCTCTTTGATGAAGTAGGAAATTCAGCATCTGAGGAACCACTGAGATGATATTTCCATAAGCTGTTATTTGACCTGAAATCAGGAGGAATTGAGTGCTTCAAACAATTTCTTAAAAGGCTGGCAATACTTGCCAATAAGCCACTTCTTTTTTCTTTTTTTATTTTTTCTTTTTTTTTAAGTAGTGGCTACCTAGATGCTAAAAGAGGAACTAGTTACAGACTCACACTTTTGCAGATAATATTTCCAGTAAACTGCTGTATTTTTATTCATCCTTGCTTTAATAAACTAAATTCTCAAACAGTCCCTTATGGCAATAAACCAGATGGAAACAATAATTTGCAGATCTCAGGAGAACAACACACAGACTATTCAAAAACAGAGGGGTAAACCACAGAATATTATACATAAATTACCGTATTTTAGCATGTAGTAGACACCAATTGTTTAATTTTATTTAGCTATCTATTTATTGATTTCTACTTCAAACTACCTTAAAGTAGTACAGATGCTTGGGCAATTTTAGAATGAATGGAAATGTACTATATGAAGATTCTTAGTACATTGAAATACAACTAAATTTAGTTGTTTATTAAATTTAAATTGCACTGACTTATCAACTAAAAAAGTAAAATAACATCATTAAGTTTTCAAAATACACAATTACAATTATTGGTAATTAGTTCAGCTGCTCATCTTTCCAAATGACACAATTATTCATAGAATCATAGAATGATTTGCATTGGAAGGGACCTTGAATATTGTCTAGCTCCAACCTCCCTGCCATGGGCAGGGATACCTTCCACTAGACCAGGTTTTTCACAGTCCCATCCAGCCTGATCGTGAACATCTCCAGGGATGGGGTACCTGCAACTTCTCTGGGCAACCTGTCCCAGTGCCTCACCACCCTCACAGTAAAGAATTGCTTCCTAATATCTCCTGTAAACATATCTCTTTGAGAGTTTGAAGCTATCCCTCCTTGTCCTGTCACTACATGCTCTTGTAAAAGGTCTCTCTCTGTCTTTTTGTAGGCTCCCTTCAGAAGCAAAGCTGCATTTAAGTCAGTCCAAAGCCTTCTCTTTTCCAAGCTCAACAAATGCAATTCTCTCAGCCTTTTCTCGTTGGAGAGGTGCTCCATCCCTCTAAACAGATTGGTGGCCTCCTCTGGACTCACTCCTACAGGTCCATGTCCTTCCTGTGCTGGGACCCCAGAGCTGGATGCAGAGTTCCAGGTGGGGTCTCACCAGAGCAGAGCAGAGGGGCAGAATCCCCTCCCTCCCCTGCTGCCCACGCTGCTTTGGATGCAGCCCAGGACACGTTTGGCTCTCTGGGCTGTGAGTGCACATGGCTGGGTCATGTCCGGCCTCTCACCCACCAGCACCCCCAAATCCTTCTCCCCAGGGCTGCTCTCCACCTGTTCATCCTGCAGCCTGTGTTGATACTGGGGGTCTCCATAGCCCAGGTGCAGCACCTTGCACTCGGCCGTGTTAAACCTCATGGTATTCCCACGGCCCCACTTCTCGAGCTTGTCCAGGTCCCTCTGGATGGCATCCCATCCTTCAGGTGTGTCAACTGCACCACTCTGCTTGGTGTCATCTAAAAATTTGTTGAGGGTGCACTCAATCCCTTCATCTATGTTATTGATGAAGTTATTAAATAGCACTGGTCCCAGTATGGACACCACTTGTTACTAATGTCTATTAGGACTTTAAGCCATTGTCCAGGATCCTGTGGATGCAAAATCTTCTGAGTTGATTTATTTTGCAACTTAGAAATATATCTGTCCACAGAATGTGAACATGATAAAACAGTCTTAACAGGTATTAACAAAAAGAATTTTAGCTCCAGATTTCACTAAATAAAATCTAAATTAATCATAGCTATAGTGTCTGACATTTATTTTCTTTAGACTTTAGACCTTAGAAAAGAGAAATTTCTGTCAGTCATGAGTTTGATTTGCATTTAAAGTGTACTTAGGGATAGTGATTGTAATCTGATGGCTAATTATGAGGTTTTAGATGTTTTTGTCTAATTCAAATATGACCAAGACTCACAGCTACACAAGATCTCAGCTGAGTATCATGGGCAGGCTCTTTCATTTTTGTTTGTTTGTTTGTTTGTTTGTTTGGCTTGGGGGTAGGTAGGATTCTTGTTTTGTTACGGTTTTGAGGTTTATTTTATCTTTTTTTTTTCCCCCCTTTTACAGCATGAACCATCACAAAAGGCATTCTTGGTCTTACTTTGTGCAGAAAGGAAAGTTATACCATAGTAGGTAGGTGCACATATGAGCACTTGGTTGTAAGGAGGTGGCCTGAAATCAAGCTGAAAGACGCCTTTCTCAGTCCGAGTGAGCCATTCTAGCACCGTGGGAGGCACCTGGTAGTAGGCGGATGCTGTGAAGCAAGGAAACCTCGTGGTATTTCCTCTGTAAACTAATAGTTTCTCAGCAGAAGCGCTTCACTGTGTTCAAATAATCATTTATATGAGAGCTGAAATGTATGTTCCGTGAGACTGCTGCAATGGGGAGGCTGCCTGGGGATATTTTGTGCAGGTTGGGTGGTTTTACGATTTGGACAGACACATATTCTAGTTCTATAAATGCTCTTGTAAGAGAAGCCTTAGTTTTAGCAAATCTTTGAAATGAAGACTACAGGGCAGTGTTTGCATGGGTGAATACCGCAAGGTTTTGCCCCTTACATTTGCCATTTAGCAATATACTTAAATGAGGAGTAGATGAAAGGAAGAAACTGCGTGTGAAACATTTATACTTAATCCACATACAAGTTCTGATGTTTGGCCCTATTTCAGTGTGTTTTGACCATTTTGTTTTCTAAACCAGCACTGAGTGGTTGTAAATTACACTGTATATCAATAACTGCCAGCAGGAGTACCAGAATCACAGGAACCATCTTTTCTCTTGTCCCTGCACCACAACACCCTGAAACTGCTGGGAGGGAGGGAATGTACAGACCTGTGTGCTTCTCCCTCACCTCTGCATAACCAACCAGGAGTGATTGTGATAGCTGCATCTGGCTTAAGTTGGACTTGTCAGACCCCACTGGGGACACTGCATCCAGCTCTGGGGTCTCCAGCACAGGCTGGACATTGACCTGTTGGAGCGAGTCCGGAGGAGGCCACCAATCTGTTTAGAGGGATGGAGCACCTCTCCAACGAGAAAAGGCTGAGAGAATTGCATGTGTTGAGCCTGGGAAAGAGAAGGCTTCAGAGTGACCTAATTGCAGCCTTCCAGTACCTGAAGGGAGCCTACAAGAAAGATGGAGAGACACCTTTTACAAGAGCATGTAGTGACAGGAGATGCGGCAATGGCTTCAAACTCTCAAAGAGATATGT
Source organism: Parotia lawesii (assembly GCA_003713295.1). Lineage (NCBI taxonomy): Eukaryota > Metazoa > Chordata > Aves > Passeriformes > Paradisaeidae > Parotia > Parotia lawesii. The sequence goes on along the minus strand of RAHM01000117.1, from coordinate 572,281 downwards.
TTACAGGAGATATTAGGAGGCAATTCTTTATTGTGAGGGTGGTGAGGCACTGGGACAGGCTGCCCAGAGAAGTTGTGGATACCCTATCCCTGGAGATGTTCAAGGCCAGGCTGGACTGAGTTTTTTGCAACTTGGTCTAGTGGAAGGTATCCCTGTCCATGGCAGGAGAGTTGGAACTAGATGAACTTTAAGGTCCTTTTCAACCCAAGGCCTGTAATTCTATGATTCTGGGAGTACAGAAAACAATACAAGCTAAGGGACATAAATTTTTCTCAACAGCTGAGGGCTAGATGAACATGTGCCAAAAAAATTACATCTGGCATGCAAATATGACTGTAAGTCAATCACCTTACTCCATAAATAGTGGGCAGCCCAGGGCCCATTGAGATCTCCTACATGGCAGCAATCTGCATGCTGGCATAGCCCCTTGAATAGGTGTGCCTTTCAGGGTTACTTCTTGTAGCTGAGACATTCCTTGCTGCAACAGATTCTTGGTGAGTAATTAATAGCATGCTAAACTTTGAAATTTTAGCTGAGTGATCTAAAACATTATACATACAATTCTTTAGACATAAATCATCCACCACATCTAGGGCTAAGTCTGGATATAGCCTCACATAAACTGAAACAGGAATTTAGAATGCAAGGGGGTCCTTTCTGAACCTCATGACTCAACGGGAGGGTCTCACTGGGAATTTTGCCTGACCCATTCCTCTATACAGCAAATGTTCAAATGTACCTTGGCATCAAATGTTAAATCACTGTTGCAGTTACTGTTGCACTTTGTTAAATCACTGTTTTATATCAATAAACATACTCCTACTTCCCTCTTACAAGTGAAATGCATCACTCATTCTGTCACAGTGGCAAAAGACTGGCCGACACACATCTGTCTTTTCCTTTTTAAGGAGATCTTGTCTAAGCAGTACTTTCTAGGCTGAACTGAAAGATGTTGTGGTATAAATCCCTTCTAGTCCTTTATGTTGATCTCAAAGGCACAGTATTGAACGCTTGGTACTGTGTTCAGTTGTTTGACTCCGATGTATACGCATACTTATCTTCTATTTTTGTGACTATGCCTGATCTTCTGATACCACAGTCTGTGATGTGAATGTCCATACATATATGCTGTTTATTTTCTTATCTTTTCTCCAAGAGGCATTCCTCTATATACAGTGTATTGTTTTGTGAAAGTAGAATTTAAAAGGCATGGGTGTCTTTGTTACTCGCTGCAGTAAAGCTGCCATGAACCTGAGATTAACCTGAAACTTTATAACCAGTTTTCACTGAGCTGCCTCAGCCAGTCAGTTTTGCATTTTCAGAGGTAGAATACTACACAGAACTTTCTAGGTGTTCAGTAAGGAGTTTTTCTCAGAGGCATGTACTGTATATTAGTTGAATCTGCCTCTTAATACTCTTTAAATTCTCTTTAAATTATCCAATGGGCTGGAAAGATATAAGGAAAATATAAAGACTTAAATTTTTTTCGCAAGATGTAGTATGTATACAGGGTATGTGTCTATGTGAGAAAGGAAGACTGTATCTTTCAGGAAAAAGAAAAAATCATGCAGTGGCGTGATGCAGAGGTCCTCTTACACAGACAATCTCTTCCACCTTGATATATTAGTGTTTTTGAATGTAAACTACATGCTTTGGGATTTGGCTTATTTACATCAACTGGAAAAGACAGTTTCCATTTTGTTGCTAAACAGCTTAATACCAAACAGGGGTTTGCAGCTGCATCTGTGAACAGACTGAACTAGGAGCAGTTTTAGAGTTCTCTTAGATCACTCACTTCCTGCGTGTTGTACTAAGTATACTAAAGAGACAGCTCCCGCGCTGTGAGAACAAGAGATGCACAGTCACCAGGAGACCACAGCTGCTACAGTGCATTCAGTGAATGACACTTATTACAGTGATCTGTGTAATGTGGTCTCTTATCTCATATCTGGTGCCCAGCGAATCTCCATGTCTCCAGAATCACAGAACAGGTAATGTTACAGGAGACCTCAGTGGGTCATCTGGTCTAACTTTCCTGTTCAAGCAGGGTCACCCTAGAGCGCCCTACACAGGATTGCAACCAGGTGGTACTTGAATACGTCCAGGAAGACTCTACAACTTCTCTGGACAACCTGTTCCAGTGCTCGCTCACCTGCACAGTAAAGAAGTTCTTCCTCATGTTGAGGTGGAACTTCCTGTGCACCAGTTTCGGCCTATTGCCTCTTGTCCTGTTCCTGGGCACCACTGAGAAGTGCCTGTCTCCACCCTCTTGGCACCTTCTCTTCAAATACTTGTAGATATTTATGAGATCTCCCCTTCTCTGCCCACCTCTCCAGCCAGTCAAAGTCCATCTGAGGGGCTGCACAGGCCTCTGCTGGATCAGCCACTGCTCCCAGCTTCGCTAAGAAGGCATCTGCCCCTTCATCCAAGTTACTGATGAGTAAGTAAAAGAATACTGGGTCCAGTATGGAACCTTTGGGGACACCACCAGTAAGAGGCCTCCAACTACATCCTGTGCCACTGACAGACCCTCTGGAACTTTGCTGTCCAGTGAGTTCCAAATCCACCTCACCATCCACTCATCCAGTCCCCACTTCCTGAGTTTGCCTATGAGGGTGTTATGAGAGAGAGAGTTGAAAGCCTTGTGAAGTTGAGTTGTACCAATCTTTTGGATGTGCAGGTGTTCAATGAAGAAATAGAACTTACAAAGCTTAAGGGAATAAAAAATGTGCCGGAAAACTACATTTGGCTAAAAAAATTAAGTTAAATAAAATGCACTGACTTATCTTTCACTCTTTTCACTTCCCTTGCCCTGAGAAAAACAGCACCTAAGAGGTAAAGAAACTGCATACACATAATCTCCCAGTGGTAAAACAGCTTTCAGTTTCTTTTGAATGGAGAGTTAAACCTCTTACTTTTTCTCCTTCCCACTGTATGTAGCTACATATGTAGTAGTTAGGCTTATAAAACACAATACTGGCAAAATGGGATTAATGAAATCTGGAACAGGAGCCTTTGTGTGAGAAGAGCCCATGTGGTTTGGCTTTAGTTAGTACCTTAACATGTTTTATATATGATTAAAAATAAACCAGAAAAGCAACAGTCCTGTTGGAACTGTTCCTGCTGGGAGTATCCATCAGGCTTACTGTGTGTGGCTGTTCTAAAAGGCAAAAAACCCATAAGTAACACTGCTGTTTCACATTAGGCAAAACATGACTAAGAGAAATAATATTGTGGACCCAGCACAGAAACAACTCTTGGTAAATCAAGCTCAACTGTGAAAACTCCCTCTTTTGTAACCTCTCTGTTGATATCACTAACAGCCAAATAGATTTTTTCTGTTTTGTGGACATGTTTCTTTAAGGATTAGCTGAAGCCTGGATGCTGGGAAGGGGATTGGAAATTTAGAGGATTGTACTCTTGGTCTGCTTCTTGGTCTCACTGCTCCTGAGGAAATAATTTACTTGTTCTGGTTGTGGAGACAGAGGTGGAAAAGATCAAGCTGGGGTCAGTGGGACAGGACAGTGTTCATTGGTTATGCCTTGCTTCAGGGAGCTTGTTGAAATGTTTCATTACTTTATTTTATTTTATTTTACTTTATTTTATTTTACTTTATTTTATTTTATTTTATTTTATTTTATTTTATTTTATTTTATTTTAATATTTATTTTATCTGATCTGGTCTGGTCTGGTTTGGTCTGGTTTGGTTTATTTAATTTGGTTAATAAGCCAGAAAGTCTGAAGCTTGAATCGTTCAGCCTTAGACAATGATCTAGAGGATACATGGGGTTTATGGGGTTTATGGCAACCTACCTTAGAAAAGGAACTGCACTCACTTCTTCAGAAAACGCAGTTCTGAGGACTTCGTTTTGTCTTGGAACTCAATCATGTCTTTAAACAGCTTTACCTGAGTATCCCTATGCCAGTTGCATTGAACATTCGTATTTAGAAAACAGTCCAAGTCCACTGACATGCAAAAAAGTGTCATAACAGAAAAGATTTAGATAAGAGACAGGTGAGTTCTGATTAATCCCACAGTTTATATGCTTGGGTTTGCAGTGAGGCCTTTTGGTGAAACGAGGACAAGCCAAGAGCTCTGTGAGATCTGCTTTCCTTCAGGAAAAGTTATGGGTTTGGAACTAGGGAGTTATCTGCAAGGGGCACGTGTGGGTCTGTGACTTGGAGAATAGATCTCCATGGCACAAAGGCTGAGGATGCAGGCTGGTCTGACTGTCCTACATTCATAACAGAAATAGGAGATGTACTTGTGGCAACACATACAGAATTTGGGACTGTTTTGTATTTCTTTTAGCAGGTTTTTCTGATTTTCCACTTGTGTTTTTGAAACCTCGTTTACTGACATGAGGAAATTCTCTTGTTTGTGGAGTCAGTTTGTGCCCTTCTTCTGGTCGGCGTGTACACAAGAGAGTGAGGAACAGCAACATGTGTCAGCTGGACTCTCCGATGGCTGTGATGTGAGTGTGTGTCCTGGTGATTCCAAACTGTAGAAATGTCAGATACCTTGCTCCATTTCTGCAAGTTTCCTCTGTCTTGGCAACGTTAGGCAAGAAGGAGGAATTGATCCCTCTGGCTGAGGCAGTGCCAGGGACTGAAACTGGAGGGGGCAGTCCCCAGGCACCCTGACCCCCATGGCAGTGCTGCAGAGATGCCTGGCAAGGAAAACTGCAGGCTGGTTGGGTGGGTGCCATGGGCCAGCTGGGCTGCTGGCCACCCCAGGATGAACAGGGCACAGAGCAGAATGGCTCTGAGCAACTCTACTTAGAGCAACACTTCTTTCTGATGGCCAGTGAGTTCCTGCAGCCTGTTATATTCAGGACACAGACAGGGCTCTGTAGTGTGGAAGATATCCCACTGAGCTCTATGAGCTCTATGAGCAGAATGAAAATATTTTAATGCCACATATTTTTTGCCACCCCTGCAAAACACTTGGGTTCAGCAATGCATGTCAGCTCACTCCTTCATAATGCTTTTTTAAGTAAATTTTCCTAATTGCAATGCATGTGGTATTTAGATATGTTAGGATCAGCCAACAGCATCTGCCTTTTCCCTGAAGTTGCGTATTTTTTCTCTTTTATTAGAAGTTAAATTCTATTTTCAATTTCAAAGTGGGTATTAGTGCAGGATTCTTTGTGGAGTATAGCTGGCAAGTAGCTGAAATATTTAATTACTTTTTCTTTCCCAGATCATTAAAAAGTCCAGAAATATGTTCTAAAACTTTAGCCTTGGCCTGTTTTATTTTTCAAGCAGCTTTCTCCTATACAGATTGTGTCTCCATGTGAATGAAGGGCTGACATCATCTAACTTCTTGAAAAACTCACACAAGAGTATAAAAAATTATTATCAATTCCACAAGTCAAACACTGCATTTAACTCCACACACTTTAAAGTAACCCCACAACAACAGTCCTGTAAAAGGCGTTAGAAGCCAGTTCTTTTAAGTTCATTCCTATTTTAATACATCTTGCTTCCATACTAAATACGCCTAACATTGCCAAGACAGTGTAAACTTGCAGAAATGGAGCAAGGTATCTGACATTTCTACACCTGAATATGATTCTTAGTTCCAAGATATATCAATGGCTGTACAGTTTATAGAAGGTACATAGGCATGACTCTTGGCAATTCAGACAACCCCCAGGCCTGATTGTCAAGTCTGAGAAAAACTGGATGCAGTCAAGCTTCATCCCTATCCTTATAACTAGGCTAAACACAGTATTCCTGTGAAAAAGATCAAACAACGTGGATGCTTTTCAAAAATACTTTACTACTTAACTCAATATTAGGACATTTTAAAAAATATTGACATCAAAGTCAGGAATTGATTTCTACTCTGCTGGTCAGATTTTGAAAAATGTGCTAACGTAAGATGGTGGAACTCAGTGTCATCTCCACATGGTAACTGAAGTAATTTAGGAGGAATATGCACTACTTTTATTGTTGCACTCAAACGAATAGAACAGTGTTGCAAAGAACAGCAAAGATATGGAAAAAAACACAATGAGTTTTGTGAACAGAAGTCTTTCCCCATGTGAGTTCTGTCAGAAATAAAGATTGACTCTAATGGCCATTCTAATTCTGCACTGAAATTTTAAGTCATTGGTAGCATTAAAAAAAAAAAAAGTGACAGCATTTACTTAAATATTTGATATATCTAATAGTGGCAGGCAATAAGCTTTGTGCTTTAGAGGAGGACTGTTTTGCAGAAGCCAGATAGCACTCTTACATTTCTTTGCATAAATTGTGAAATCATCTGCTCTTAAAAGTGCTCATACTGGGTTTTTTTTGAAGCTGCTGTGGAGTGAAAGTTCACAGGCATTTTAACACATTTATTTAATTATGCTCTAGTAAGGAAAAAGTAAGATTTCAAGCTGTCTCAGCGCAAATCACATAAGGTAAGGTAAAAGTTTGTTGAGCACAGGGTATAGAATAGGAAAATGATTAAGGTAACTCCTGAGGCTAACCCATTATTTCAGCATCACCATTTGGTTAAAAAAAAATAGTGCTTCAGGACTCCGTTCTTCCTCTTAGCAAGTATCTGATAAAATTCTCCCTCTTGAATGACCAGATGGATGGTTTTTAGATTTTTCTCTGTCACACATAGTCTTCCCTAAGAGTCATCAAACTGAGATGAGGTAAATAGAGACTCTGGTGCTTATTTTGAGGTGATGAGTCTTGCCTACCTTGTCTAGTTCTGTTTAATCACCCATCTCCAGAAAACAGGGGGCTTCTAGGAATAAATGAGTAACTATTCCTGAGCCAAAGATGCCTCAGATGAAATTGACACTAGTTCTTTCCTAAAAGGAGCTACCTGGACTGCATGACTATCTAAAATCATGCTTACACTTCATGTGAGCATTATCTGCTGTGAAATTTTAAAAATTCTCTTCCAATCTGCTGGAGCATGTCCAAGGAAGAGCAAAAAAGTTGATGAAGGATCTGGAGCACAAGTCCTATAGGGGAGTGTCTGAGGAAGTTGGGGCTGTTTAGCCTGGAGAAAAGGAGGCTCAGTGATGATCTTATCACTCTCTACAACTGCCTGAAAGGAGGGTGTACCCAGGTGGGCGTCAGCCTCTTCTCCCAGGTAACAAGTGACAAGACAAGAGGAAATGGCTTCAGGTTTCACCAGGGAAGGTTTAGATTAGATGGAAAGAGTGGTGAAACATTTGAACAGGTTTCCCAGGGAAGCCATGGAATTGCCATCCCTGGAAAGTAGATGGGGTGCTTAGGGACATGGCTTGGTGGCACACCTTTCAGTGTTAGGTTAATGCCTGGGCTCCATGATCTTAGAGGTCTTTTCCAACCTTAATGATTCCTTGATTCGATAATCACACAGAAATTATTACCAGAGTGTTTATTTCTGTCCTTTTGATGCTTTCTATTCCACTCTGAATTGAAAGAGGAAAAAATACATGAAATACTTCAACGCTACAACTGCATAAACAAAAAAAAGTCAGGATCTTCCAAAGTTACTTACTTCTCTTTGAAAGACGTGTGCTGTGGCAGCCATGCTGCAATCCTCTTTGGAAGGCTGCATTTTTGAGCATAAAGTATGATCTGGTTTGTTATGGGTTAACCCCCGTAGGCAGCTCATGCCCACACAGCTACTCACTCATTTCCTACAGCAGGACAAGGGAGAGGTTCAGATAGGCAGAATTAAGGAAACTTCCGTGATTGAGATAAAGAGAGTTTAATATGTGGAGGAGAGAAAGGAAATAAAATATAAAAAAATTCAAGTGATGCGAGGGCAATCACACACCACCAGCTGCCTGGTGTTCAACCAGGGTTACACTGGAAAACATCCCTTCAGTTTAATCGCCAAGCATGAAGTTACATATAACTATGAGTTATCCTTTGGTCGCTTAGGAACAGCTGTCCCATCTACGTCCTCTACCGCCCTCTTGCCTGCCCTCAGTATACTTGCCTAGAGGGGGGAGAGAGAGAGTGGGAAACAGAGAAGGACTTGTGACTCTAAGGCACTGTTCAGCAATAGCTAGGTCCAGGGTCTGTTATCAGTGCTGTTCAGAGTGGTCACATACGCAGGATCTAGGACCATACGAGGTGATGTGAAGAAAATCAACTCCACCCCAGACAGACCCAGCACCTGATTAAAAACTCTACTGTCTTCAGTAGGGGATCTTTCCCCAGTTAGGGGATTTTTAGCTACTCAGTTGCTAATGTAAATTATTTAAGTATTTTCCTTTTCTTTGTTGTTTGTAGAAGGTGTAACTAAATTCAGTGCAGAGCTGTAACTGAAGTTGTCCTGACACCCCTCAGCTAGGACAGAAGATTGCATTACAACAAAGACAAAAACCATCTCTTTCTCTATGCGGCAGCCCATGCCAAGTTACATGTTTTCAGAATAATAGTTTGTTTTTCCTACTATTTCTTTTCACACTGCTTTGGGGAAGTTTCTTGTTGGGACCTATGTACATTTCCAAAGCAGTCTCTATCTGATTTTCAGCAAAGACCTATGTATCACTGCTTAAAAGCATTTGAATGACTAGCAATCTCCCACTGAAACCTGTGATACACTGGCGCTTGGGTATCTCTGAAGATCTGAGCTTTGGAAGCTTAATAAGAAAACTTTCAAAGACTCCTGAAATGAATAGGAGTTGTGTTACATTTCAGTGGGATTTGAACTTTCAAGTCCAGAAATTACTTGCGGGACTTTTGAAAACGCTATCCTGGCTTCACTGAAAAGTAATTGATCTGATCTAGCTGAACTGTAACACTGTTTGAGGTCCTTGTCATTGCAGTTGATATTCTAGATAATATTAATTCATGGATTAAAAAAAAAATAAAAATGGTAAAGATTGTTGCCTAACCATGAAGGTCAATGCCTAAAGAACTTTCTAATATACTAAGGTATATTATCTCCATTTATTCCCAAAATTACCTATGCAGACACTATCAAAAGCCAAATAGAGACTTATGCATATCTCTCGGTGGTTAATTATCTTTATGTACTCTTTAATTTGGCTTCATGATGCAATACCTATAGCTTTACTTTCCCTGTTTAAAAACTGTTCCTAATGTTACTGCTGCATCACAGATCTTTTTTGAGAAAATTCCACAAAATTAAAAGGAAGAAACTGTTTTTAAATTCTATGTAATACAGATGTTGTGTTCCTTGTTTTAATTTTAGCTGCATAATCTGTAATTCTAAGAAAAAAGAAATACCTAAAATAATATGGTTACTGCTCTGTGTAAGTATTGTCATAAATTTGTCTAAAACATATGTGTTCAAATAAATGAGGAAAAATTAAAGGTGTAAATTAATTCCACAGGGGTCACAGGTGTTTTACATGGCCCACAAAGAAAAAGGCCAACAGACATTTCCGAGCTCCAATAGACATTCCTTACTGCAGTGCACAGAGCTTCACATATAACGACACAAAAGTTTCGTAGCTGGAAAGAACCAATGTTGCACACTATACGCTCATATAGATACTCCTGAGGATTAAAGTATTAGCCTCTGCAAAAATATGTTTGTCCTTGTTTTAGGAAGATTAAATGGTCTGGTGCTCTCAAGTCCAGACAGGGGAAGGATTCTAGAATTGAATTGGAAGCACACTTATGGCAGGGAAAGTTGATAACTCTGGCTACTTTAGGGAGAAAAAAAATGGAATCAAAAAAGAAATCTCTCTCTCTCTGTTTCCCAGTCTTTCCCTGCCTCTTTCTCTCCTCTCCCGGTAGTACAATATGCTTGTCATCCATCCCTTTCTTTCAAGGTCCTATTCTGCCTGCACCTATGCAAAAAGGAAAAGGAATAAATTTAGAAATTATTTTGTTGGAATAGAATTGCACCATATTAATGCCATGTACAGGACTTTGAAAGCTCTTGCAGGTTAGAGATATACAGAACCAAGGAGCTAAAAGATGATCCTCAAAAATAGCTTCTCTTTTATTTTAGATCTGTGCACAGCAGAAGAATGTCAAAATCAAAACCACTCATTACTTTCTCTGCTTTCCTATTTCTTTTTTGCTCCAGATTATCTGGGAAAGAGAGGTACACGATTTCTGATGTAATTTAAGAGTACCTGTATGACAGGGTATGTATGATTGGTACTGAATTTTTATATCTATAACACTCTCCACAGCAAAAGAGTGGATCACAAAAAGCACAGACTTCTTACAGAGAAATCAACTCAAAATGTCTCAGGTAACAGACAAAATCTGCAAGAAGGAAAATCCTGGTTAAACACGCATAAGATACTTTCCACGAGGATGACAAAATGCTTGAAGAGGGGCCCAGAGATTCTTCATCCTTTGAGATATCCGGAATGTGACTGGTCACAGCCCATCTAACTGGAACTGGTCTGATTGAGGTGTTTGAAGCAGATGACCTCCAGATGTCCCTTCCAATGTATTCTGTTCTGTGATTCTGTGCTCACCTTAATGGAATAAAAAAACCCAAATCAAAACCAATTATTTTGGTCCTTAAGTTATTTGGGGTCTTTTGATTTATTTAGACAGTGTTTTCCTAATATCCATGTTTTTATATCCTTCCATTCTGCTTTTGCTTTGGTCATATGTGTTTTGATGCAGATTCACTGGACGTCAAGCTTGTAAGTAATCTGTGAATGATTGCTTGCATATCCCTATTCCTTGTGCTCAGAACAAAAATTATCCTGTAAATGTCAAGAGTAATTCTATGTAAATTACTTCTGTTATAATTTAGTTTCTTCTTCAGCTCAGCAAGTGTCTAGAAACAGATTTCTAGTTTTTCAATTAATTTGTTGCTCTTCATTCAAAAATATTTTAGTTTTCTTTCTACCGTCTGTGTTTTGATAGTCAGCAGTGGGGTTTTAAATGTTCTATACTGGATATTCAAGTTACAAATTTGTTGATGAGAAAAATGACAAACTATTGTACTGACCTTTAACAGGACAGATGTGAACTGGGAGTTGCAGACCTGAAAAGGGATGGATGCTTTTTAAAAAGGCCAGAAATTACTGTTCCACTTGCAAAGGTTAAGTTTTCATGTAGCAGCACCGTAGCAGACTACAAGGAATAGTAAACACAGGCTGCTATGAGTGAGACTCTGTGAAATTCAGGGACTGTGGAGGGTTGTCACAACCTGTCATCTGTTTTCTTATGTTATGTTTACCTATCTATGACTGCAACCTTTCTACTGCACAAATAACATCCAGATCTTTGGAAAGCAGTCTGTGTTTGTGCTGTGTGTGTTGCCTGTCTGACAGGCAAAGGCTGATCACCATACTCTCCTGGCAAAGCCTGCTGAGCTGCAGTAGATACAATAATTAATTGAAAATGTTATATGACAACAGTTCTACCGGGCTCATGAGTCTGTATAAGCAATTTAAAATAGATTTTTGTGAGAAAATGAACTAGTAACTCAAAATGATAAAAATCATGATGAAGTAGTGCAGGTGGGGAGTTGCTTTTGCTTTTAGCCTGTGCAAGTTCTTGTGATGGAAATGAATCATGGTAGCGTTCATCTAAATCCATCAGATTTTAAGTAAAACAGATCCACAGCTCAAGTGACTACAGGATACTGGGCTATTTAAATCATCTTCTGATAGTTCGTGAGAAATATTTTGGAAAGTCCCACCTCACATCTGTGTTTAGATTTACACTGTTATATGCATTAAGCGTATGCTCCATTGCTAATTCTTCAGTGGAAAATCATTGCTACATTTGTGATTTAGCACTCACCTATGAGGTAAGGAGCTGTGGAGAGGCCTCTCCATTTCATCCTTGGCCTGCAGAGCACACTAGTGTATGTCTACAAAAAGCGGGAATGGTGATGAGGCCAGAGAATCCCACCTCTGGGAAAACATAAAATAACCAGCATTCCTACTCTATCTGAGATGACTGATACAAAACCACTGTCAAGATACAGGGATGTTTATCGAGCAAATTCACAGTGTGCAGCCAATAGCAGCCTTCCCTTCTAGGAGCAGTAAGAGTTTGTGTGTCTGCAGTGGTTCATATGGCTTCAACAGACAAATCCTATCACTTACTTAGCTTTAATCTGGATAAATTATCATGAGCAGGTCAGTTTTAATTATGTCAGTTTTTGTATTTTTGTAGTGGTATGATAGTATTGATGTGGGCCTGCTACTAAATGCAGAAGGGATCCTGTTAACAGGACACAGAGAAGGCAGAGTTACTGAACACCTTCTTTGGACTGGTCTTCATCGACAAGGTCAGCCCTCAGGAACCTTTGATTCAGGAGACCAAGGTAAAGGATTGTTGGAAGGGACACTTTCCCTTTGTCAGGGGGTGTTGGGTTCACCTTGAGAGAACATCTAGGCAAACATGACACCTAAAAATCCATGGGCCCTGATGGATGCATCCAGGAGTGCTGAGATGCTGCTCATGATCCTATTTGAAAGGTTGTGGTGACCCAGAGGGGTGCTTGAGGACTGAAATTAAGCAAATGTCACTCCAGTCTTCAACAAGTATAAGGAGACTATCAGCTAGTCAGCCTCACCTAAGTCCCTAGAAAGGTAAAAGAGTGTTTCGCTCTGGAGGCCATCAATATCCACATAGATGACAAGAAGGTTATCGGAAGCAGTCAGCATGGATTCACCAAAATAAATAATTCTTGACCAATCTGATTGCCTTCTACAATGACACAACTACCTGGATGGAAGAGGGGAGAGCAGTGGATATAGTCTACCTTGACTTCAGCAAGGCTTTCGACACTGTCTCACCAAACATCCTCATAGGCAAACTTGGGAAGTGCGAATTGGGTGAGTGGGCAGTGAGGTGTAATAAGAGCTGTCTGAACAGCAGTCCCAGAGGGCCATAATCAGTGGCAGAGGGTCTAGTTGGAGGCCTGTCACTGGTGGTGTCCCCAGGGTTCCATACTGGGCCCAGTGTTGTTTAATGTATTCATCAATGACTTGGATGAAGGGGCAGATGCCTCCTCAGCAAGTTCCCTAGTGACACAAAGTCCAGAGGAGTGGCCAATACCCCAGAGGGCTGTGCAGCCCTTTAGAAGAATCTTGACAGGCTGGAGGGATGGGCAGAGAAGAAACACCTGAAATTCAACAGAGGCAAGTGCAGGGTCCTGCACCTGGGGAGGAACAAGCCCAGGCACCAGCATAGGCTGGGGGTGACCTGCTGGAGAGCAGCTCTGTGGAGAAGGACCTGGGGGTCCTGGTGGACAACACACTGTCCATGAGCCAGCAGTGTGTCCTGTGGCCAAGAAGGTCGATGGGATCCTGGGGTGCATTAGGAAGAGCATTGCCAGGAGGCTGAGTGAGGTGATCCTGCCCCTTCACTCAGCCCTGGAGGGGCACGTCTGGAGTGCTGTGTCCAGTTCTGGGCTCCTCAGTACGACAGAGACAGGGAGCTCCTGGAGCAGGTCAAAGATGATCAAGGGACTGGAGCATCTTTCTTATGAAGAAAGGCTGAGGGAGCTGGGCCTGTTCAGCCTTGAGAAGAGATAACTGAGAGGAGACCTCATCAATGTCTATAAGGAACATCTAAAGGGAGCGTGTAAAGATGACAGAACCAGGGTTTGCTCAGTGGTGCCAAGCAACAGGACAAGAAAGTGGTGCACAGGAAGTTTCACCTGAACATGAGGAAGAACTCTATTTTATGAATGACTGAGCACCGGAACAGGCTGCCCAGAGAGGTCGTGAAGTCTCCCCCACTGAAGATATTCAAGAAACATCTGGAGACAATCTTGTGCCATGTGCTCTGGGATGACCCTGTTTGAGCAGGGAGGTCGGCCCAGATGACCCACTGTGGTCCCTTCCAACCTTATGCATTCCGTGACTCTGTGATTCTGTGGCATGGGGGCTGGCCCAGGAAGAAGGCCTAGCAGTGAATATGGTTTCAAATTTTTTTCCAATAGGCTCATTTTATATCCAGTATACAGACTAGGTATTAACAACCTGAGTCTCTGGTTGAAATAAACAATAAAGGGAACGCCTTTATTTTTTTGTTTTGCTGCAGAAATTACAGTGATAAATCTGATATTACTTGCTGAAAAAATTAACCAGTCTTGCCAAAACCAAAAACATTTCCCCCGCCTCAAAACACCAAAAAAAAAAAAAAAAAAGAAAAGAAAAAACAAGGCACTTAAATTTGCTTTAGTTTTAAATTGCTTCAAATAATCCATACCTTCAAAAACTTAATTGACCAAAAATTTTGTGAGTTATCTACAGAGGTTTTTTTCAGAAATATTTCACCTCATTGTCAAAAGATGATGTCCTGTAATATAAAAGTGCAGTAGCAAATCATCTTGGTAGGAAACTGAAGGCAACAGCATGAAGGGTAGGAGAAGCCAGGAAGTCTGGCACAGAAAGTCATTGTGCAAGAAAACATTTGAAGAAGAACCTAAGACTCAACAGATCTCAAATGCTTAATGGATTTGCATACAACAGACTCGTTTAAGATTGCCTTTTTATAAATCAAATGAGTAGCAAATTCAATTTGATATAGTTGGAAGCATTTAATCTGCAAATAAAACCCCCTCATTTTGCAAATCCTTCAAGAATGAAACTCTTCAGGTCAGAACAAGTTGTATATGGCAAGGGTGTTGAAGATGTGTTTCTTTCAATCTGTAGAGAGAAGCCTGTTCAGAGAGAGCTATCATCACTAAATAAACCGTGAAACAGATGGATACAAAATTGCTTCAAAGATAATGCTTCTGTTTCAATAAGGGTTCTGATCTGCTGTTTGAAGGAAATTAGGGTTTACAGGTGATTTTGACTCTGTCACAGTTTGGGACAGGGCCCATGAAGCAGAGATGCAAAGGTTTATTTACTGTCAGTTTGCCTCTCTTACCTTTTAAGAAAGAACCAGAAATCGAGGTTTCCTCTTGACATTTTTTGCTGTTCCTGTCCTTCACAAAAAACCAGTTCTTTCACTACTCAGAGGGAAATTGTCTACACCAGATAGAATAATTCACTTCATCTTGAGAGAATCAAGCTGATGACAACCTTTTAAAGCTGTGAGACCAAGCAAAATTACATGGTAATCACATAGACTTCTCACTCAATCATAACTTCTGTCTACTTTTCAAACTGAGTCTAAAATAATTTAAGCACAGTCTCATCACCTATGAAACATGTTTTGCTTAAACACAAATTTTATCTGTATTTTTCCTACTGCTACATTAAGTCATGTATATATATAAACTAAGCAAATAACACCAAGGACTTACATAAAAGTTACAGTAACCCCTCTTTTTTGGCTAAGTAAATGGACTAGTTTTATGCGTTGTGGTGCTCTCATCCAGGATGAAGAAACATAGCATTGAAAGGCATAACTTTCTTAAAACATCTGTGAAGTACTGTGCACAAAAATATTCTGGAGCAGAGAGGCTGAAGAGATGCAAGGAACTTTTTTCAAAGAAGAGATTTATGTCGTATCCTAAGATTTCAGTACTATAAACAAATGTAATTAGGTTGTACCCAGTTCGAAACCAAATGGCAGGAGCTTGCTGGATTTAAATATATCTTGGTTTAGCATAAGACATTAAAAGAAAAACTGAGGTCTGCAGATGGCTTTTTTAATTGTACGTGATCTTAATTTTTTATTCTAGTGGTGCGTGATGAACAGACCTTTACGTTTATAAACTGCCTTTGTTACACAGAAAAAAACTTGGAGCTTTCCGTACATCAATTCTAAAGCACAATTTTTATCTTAGAGCATTGCAACGGACTAGCTTTAGAAAGCCCAATGGAGTGGATGAATGAACTACCTCACAACAAAATCTTGCATCTGGAGAAAACAGGGAGGAGTGAAGAAACCAGTTTGGGCACTGAATGCTCCATGTGGCATCTTATTTGACAATATATTAGAGATTTTAGCTGAAATTAATATATGCAAGAAAGGGAAGTTAATAGAGTAAAGAGGAAAAAATTATAATTGTCCTCCTTGTTTTCGCTCTACAACTCTCTCTAATCCTTCCTTGAAAAATTTTTGTGTTATCAGAGACACAGAAATATGCTGCTCTTGCAGAAAGCAATGTGTGGAAAGAAACCTAATTTAAATTATCTCAAACAAATTTTTATTTTACTTACAGCAGCTAACAGAACTAACATATCCTGCATCTCCCCAGCAATATATCCTGCATATCTTCATTTTGGCTTAAGACTAAGGAAGTTCCGAGTGTACCATGTCAGTTCTGTGACTGTCACCAAGAATACTCTAAAAGTGATACATGCAGGGAAAACTCAGTACTAGAAACAGGAGTACGAGAAATGCAGCAGATAACAGAAGTGACAGTGAAGGGCTGATCTGAACTGTTTTTGCTAGCTGTGCAGGAATCCTACCCTTTGCAAATGCCTGAGGTGTTCCCTCAATAGCAGTGCTGAACACTGTCCCAGGTAACATGTATCCCAGGATAGCTCTCTTTCTGAACCACTCAGAGCCATCCTGCTTAAGGGATCATTCTGATACTCAGACCAAGAGGCCATCATAGCCATAGTTGTGTCTTTGATCTGCTGAGTCTTTAAAGCAGGGAACTGCCGTAGTAGGTGGAAAATAGCCATCACAGCAGGTTGCCTTCACTGGCAGCCCAGGCTTTCCAACATCCATTAATTATTACCTGGGTTGTGGTTTTGTTCTATTTAAAGAGAGAAACAGAAACCCCATTAGTCTGTGTGGTCTTTCAGCTGTGAAGAAGACTTTGCTTACAAGATACCATGATTTTAGGCACTTCTTCATTTTTTCAAATCCATATATGATGGCCAGGCGTCTTGCACCAGTATTTGTATCTGGTTTTTTGTTTTTCTGGCACAGAAATGAAAATACTGTTTTGCAAAATAATTTGACGTCTTGATACTTGATCAAGACCTCAAGATAAAACCTGCAAGTGAAAAGAAATAAATCCTTAAAAAAAGTTGGATTACCCATCCCTTCAACAAAGAGACAAGAAGATTCCTGTTTACATCCCCTGACTGTGGTAAATCTGTAAGAGATGTGCATTTTGTTAACACCATCTTACAGCTGATCCAACCACAGTTCCAAAGCTGAATGTGGTGTCTTCAAAGCAGTCACTGTACAACTCAGCCAAGTGCAAAGAAGACCCATATTTTAGACCCATATTTTTCCCATGATAGAGAAAATCCCACATGTCAATGTACATAAAATTATGGTGGTTCTATTTATAATGCTGCACAAAATACTTGCTGCAACCAAAGGCAAAGGTGAGCAAAGAGGGTTCTAAACTCAGTGCAGACCTACTTGGATGGGTGATAACTTTCTGATGTGCTGTTTTCCATTCCTTTAATACAGCCATCTAGATACTCTGAAGACCAGGTTTCTCTTCACATACCATGTTAATTTCTGAGAAATAAGGAAGCACAGAATTTAAAGAAAATAAAAAGAGATCAAATCATCTTCTTTGACCATTTCTTGCTCTTCTTTGCCTATCGCCACCCCTACAAGTAAATATAGAATACCACATAATAGTCTGGTTTGGGATAAAAGATAATTTTTGAGTATAATTGAGAAAAGAAGCAAAACAGAGGGAAAGCAAATCTGTGAATATTTGCAAAAATAACAAGACCACGAAGGTGTAACTAAAACACGTAACTAAGGAGAAAATATATATCTGCGCAGCAAAATCCTGAGAGAAATATTTTAAAGGAAGTCATAAAAACTCCATCTGCAAATGACATTTCACAGGTAAGACGCAGAAGACTAACTTCTCTGTTTTGTCAAGTGGATCTGCACTCTCCAGTCCCTATTCACCGAGTCTAGATGGTTAATCTACAACCATCTGAATAAAATAGTAACTTTAAATGTGAAAAATGTAAATGTAATTTTAAATGTAAAAAAGTAATTTTAAAAGGCTCTTATCTGACCTTTCAACTGTTTTAGCCAGATTTCCTCTTTTTGCTTTCAGATATAGCAGTTGTCACCAAGATCACTAATGAGACCTTCTTGCCAGAATAAAGTCCTGTTTTCTGCATGCTTCCTTTCAGATCTCCACTCTCTTATTTCCATCTCATAGGGTGTCCTTCACTTTTTATTTCCAGAGATGTTACCCTGCTAATTCCAGCAACAGAACTGACAGAAAAGTCTTTCCTTGTTTTGTCCACCTCCATCGATATTCTCCAGATCTCTCAGTTCTTTTTCATCCTTTTCTGTGATCATCTCCTGGGATTTCATCATCTGCTCCAGAGTTTCAGCTGCTACATGCTCTAAAATGTACTGCTTTGCAAGTAACAGAGCAATCTTTCATCTGGGAAACTGCTTAATTCCATTGTTTATCTTGGGTTAGATATAGATGTTGCCTGCATTATGGTTAATTATGAAAAAATTACCCCTAATTTGTAACTCATAAGATGTTTAGAAAAGTTTTATTACTCTGCCTCTAACTGCACCTCACTTCTGCTTCCCACCTCCTTCTCCCTCTCTTCACTCCCTCCTCGCCACACTCCTTTCTCAGGATGAATTATGAGTTAATGACTTCTCATAAACCAAATATCTGTTACATTTGCAATGTAAGGGGTTTTTTTTAACCACTGTAACGACTATTATTACAGAAACAATTCTATTTAAACACACTTACAAAAGTAACTTAAATAGAATGCAAACCATTATCTTTATTAAATGCTTGTTTTATGGGAAATGAACACTTTGTTTTAACCTTTGATTTTTGAATATTTCTTTCACTGATGTTTACATTATTTAAAAATAATCTGGCAAATTGTTATGTTTGCGTGGCAGTTTGGATGTTTGGGAGAATTACTGTGCCTGGCACTGAACTAATAATTGTTAAACAGGTTGCTGAACCAATGAATAAAAGCTGGTAACGCCTCTACATTTTGCATATTTAAAGGCAGCGCAAGCACAGGAAGTTCCCCTTTTGTTCCTGCTTTTCTGCTGAGGGGTGACAGGGAAGGGGGGGCCTCTGAGCCCCATCCCAGAGCAGGCCTGGGCCCCCCCTGGTGAGGTGGTGTGGATCAAGCCACCGAGAAAAAAGCCACCCCAGAGCCATGAGTAGCCGCGTGGCCGGAAACTGCCCCGCCAGCTGAGCCAGGACCGCACAGACGAGATTTCATCTGAAGCTGCCTCAGCCCGCATGGAACCAGTGGGGCTGGTGGGGCCTCCCCCCAGCCGGCACAGCTCGCACCAAACAAAGAAAAACACCATGCAGCAGGCAATGAGAAGCGTGGCAAGATCAACTTTCTTCCAGGTCAGAGAGAAAGGAAAAGTAAGATCACGTGGGACAAAGCCAACATGGCTTCCAAGGTCAGTTGTGAAGGAAGGGAAAGAGGGCGGAGGCACTTCCAGTGCCGGACCTTAAATTCTCCTTGCAAGCCATGGTGAGGACTGTAATATTACAAACTGTTTCTCTGTAATTCATTAAAGTACACTGAGGGGATGCAGAAATCCATGCACAGATTGTGAAAAAGTGCTCAACACCAGAGGCCACAGACATTGTGAAAGGCTTTTAGAGATTGAAGAAGAAAGCCTTTGCTTACAGGCTGGAGTAGCTCATCCTTAAAAGACTAAAATCCTATGGACCACTATGGCCCATGTTGACAGCTGAAAGAAGACTGCTAAACGGTGGGAGAGATTTCTTCACTGAGGAAGATTCAGGTGGGACTGCTGCCTGTGAAAGTTTGAACCACGTTAAAGCAGAAGAAACTCTTTCCCTTAAACATAAAGAAAGACTCTTAAGAAAATGCAGCACTGACCAAACCCCCATGTGTTTTTTCCCTTGCCCGAGTTCATGGGGAAAAAGAGAAGCACTGGGAGAAAAACGTGTTTGAAAGTTACTTTAATTTCTTATTATTTCTTTTTACTTTTAATACGGTTAGTAATAAATCTTCTTTAGAGTATAACTGTTCAAGTGTGGACCTGTTTTTCCTTGAAGTTTTTTCCGTTTTCCTCAATAGCCCTTATTTCACCTTATGAAAAATGGAGTTTTGGTTTCCCCTTCTCTGCTCAACTATCATAGAAGCAAAGAAATAAATAGATACTGTGGGGCTGGCACCTAACCAGCGTCAAACCATGACAGTTTGTTATTGTCCACAAGAAATACTTTCCAGCATATGAGAGGTTCTTTTAGACAAATGTAAAAATTTTAATTGTAGGAAGATGTGAAGGGTATTTTCAGGACATGGTCTAAATGAAATTAAAAGGACCATAACTCATCCAGTATACATCGAAAGTAACGTGGTACTGATAGTTTACACCATATAATAATTCACTTGTAAACATCTTAAAAACAGGTGGTGACTCACAGACAACTCTATTCTTCAAAGCACTGGTGAAAGAATTCATTAATCAAAAGGTGTCCTTATAATTGTTCAGCTGCTTAAAACTTTCCAAAGCAATCCTACCCCTACTTAATGAGTCCAACTATTATTTTTCAGGAAACTTGACATCTTCACTCCTTTAGAGCTGAGCATAAAAATAAACTGATCTAAAGCAGCATCCAAGGATATGAATTAAACATCTCAGTATTTCAGCAACCTTTTCAGAAAGGTTACATTTGATCCATATAGATGGAAGCCCCTTTAAAGTCTCATTTCTAGACTTCTCCTGAGAAACGGTAATCCCAAATGTGTCATTTCCAATTTTTGATTTTACCGTCTTTCTCTTGTCAATATATAAACACTATCTCACTTCCTCAGCAGACGAAACACTCAATGACTTTGACATAAAAATTGCTCAACATAAAAATAAACCAGAGGCTACGTCCAGAAATTGTTTGACAGCTTATACACACTCAGCAAGTAAAGCTATTAATTAGAGTGGCAGTATTTGTCAAATGAGAAGTGATGGTAGTCTCCAACAGAAATTATTTGCTGGAGTTTTTTTCAATTAATTCTTGAGTGGGCCAAAAGTTGCATATAAAAGTTTCCAATATGTGAGAAGTGGATCCCCACTGCAAATGATCAAACAAGTCAGAGCTGACAAGCTTTTATCTGTATGGTGCCCCATTGTAAAATCAAATGGTGAGTTTTGAGGCTCACAGTAATTCCTGCTCCTTATTACTGGGAAAAAAAATTAAAAATCCTGCTGGATAACGTGTAATTGCTGAGTTTTAGTTATTTTATTTTTTTGTTTTGTTTTGTTTCGGGGTTTTTTGGTGTATGTGATTTTTTGTTTTGTTTGATTTGTTTGTGTATTTTAGGTTTTTGTTTACTTGTTTGTTTTTTAATCGTAGAATCATAAAATATTTTGGGTTGGAAGGGACCGTAACAACCATCCAGTTTCACTTCCCTGCCATAGACAGGGGCAGCTTTCACTAGACCAGGTTTCTCAGAGCCCCACCAAACTTGGCCTTAAACACTTCTAGGGATGGAGCATTCCCAGCTTCTCTGGAAACCTGTGCCCGTGCTTCCCCACCCTCACAATGAAGAAATTCTTCCCAATATCTAATTGAAATCTATCCTCCCTCAGTTTAAGGCCCTTCCCTCTTCTACCACTCCACGCCTTTGTGAAAACTCCCTCTCCAGCTCTTGTAGGCTCCTTTCTGGTACCAGAAAGTGCTATAAGGGCTCCCTTCTGTCGCAGAAATTACTTTAATTTTAAGCTTGTTTTTCTTCTTTTTTAGATTGGAAGTTTAAAAAGATAAGTAATTATCACTTACCTATGCTAAAGTAAAATCCTTTATTCTAAATGGTGCAGTTATTACTCTCAGACTTTTTTCTCCATGTTTTTTACCTAAATAATAGAAACACCAAGGCTAAACTGTTAGTACTTTTACTGGGATTTAGGAGAAATGGCTAATCTTTATTCAATTATGTTAACCATTGGAAGAACTGGGAATTAAATTGCTTAATTTAAAGAATAGTGCTGCATTTTAACAAAATATTTCAGCTAAATAGAGAAAAGAGACAAGTTTTGTACGTGAAACTGAAATTATAGCTTTGTTGACAACCACTTTTGGATTTTGAAGAGGTCATTGCATCTGTAGCTGTGATTTTTTGCATTACGGAAGAACTTTGATCATAGCCCCCCCAACTCCTTTTCTGATGCCAGTGTGAATAACAGGAACTGTTCCTTTCTCGCAATGGAGAGAAAAATTTCCTGAGAACAGCTAATCTCATAAGCTGACCTAGGATAATACTATTTTGATATTTCCTGATCTCTTGAAATGTTCTTAATCCTCTTTTAGAATTTGTTACCAAAATATTCAGCTGTATTTTAGCATCATTGACTCCACACCTGAAAATCAGTGGCTATCTGGCTTGGACTGCAAGCATAACTGCAGTCTAAACAGTCTGAAAAAAAGGCTGAAGCTCTGTAGGGTGCAAATTATTCCCCTTAATACCATGGAAGTGGAAATTCCTAAGACGTGAAAATTGCTACTGGCAAGTTAACAAATTCCAGCCCAGGTTTAAGGAAGAGCAGATGATGTAATTATGTTACAGACTCTAGGGGAGCAAGACAGAGAAAATAAAGGACAGTGAGAATACTGGGAGTTTTGGGGCTCTCTGAACGGTCTGTGTGCCCAAGCCAAGTCAAGCAATGCCACCCATCTGGTGCCTTCTGCTGCAGCCTGAGATGACTTGTGGGGTCAGGACAGCGGGCTGTAATTTTCCCATTTGTAAACTGTTTACAGAAATCAACATTCCTCTTAAACTTTAGCAAATACTGCTTTTATTTTCACATGAGACCTTTCAAGGGCTGCTCAGGACTTGGCAGTATTATCATTGCTTGGATCAGAAATTTAGAAGGCTGTGGGAAGTGAGGACTACTTCATGGACTGTTTTATTATGCGACAGTAACAGCTGCTTTAGAATAGGTTCACAAGAATTACTTCTTGTAAAACTTGAATATCTAATTTTATTATTTTCTTAATGTAGCTGTCCAGTAGATTTACTATGTACTCTATTAGGCTACTTAGGAGTAAAAATGAATAAAGATAAGGTCTGCTATTTCCAAAGACATGATAGAGCCCATTGGGCTTTCCTTTTAATAATATGTATGTATTTCTTGCTCATTATCGGTATGCCCGGTGCCTCATAGTTTCAGTCAGTGTTCACAGAATTTCTGTTCCCTGCCTGTTTAAAATGTTATCTGTTCTTCTTTGGAGACATCTCGCTGGTATGGCAGAATAACAAAGTAAAAAGCAGGAATGACTCCAGGTTCACGATACAGACTTTGCATGCCTAGGACATGGAGGTGAGAGTGAACACCATTCCCCAGGGGTGGGAAAGCTGCAGATTCAAATGATAGGTCAGGAGTGAGACAATTCCTACAGCACAACAGAACAGGGATTTCCATGACAACAGGCTGTGGGCAGGGGGGGTGACTCAGAGGCAGAGATAATCCCAAAGGACTGACAGTTACTGATGATTGCTCTTTTCACACTCCTGAAAACAGCTTCTGGTGTCGATGGAGAAGAAGATGAGAAGCTTCTGTGGAAACTGAATCAGAAGGGGGAGAAGCCAATAATGGGCTGAATTCCTTCAGGCTGGGAAAATTAGTCACAGCGTCAAAAGGTTCAGACTTTTCCACTGAGCAGTTGCAGTGATTTTCTGCTTTCCACAACAGAGTGCCCTTAAAATTAGTAGCCTTCCATCTGGAAAACCAAGCAATGACTGTTGCTGGCTGTGTGGTTAGATGAGGATATAGCTACTGCTAAATGGTACCTGGGCAGATAACTTGACAAGATGGAGTGAGGGGTGCAATTGGGTCAATCTGGTGATCTGTTTCATTGCTGCATTGATATTCAGTGACCTTAAAAGTCAGAGAGTGTTCATCTATGAATTAAGAAGACTATTCTAGGCTGCTCCTATATTTTCCATGTGGATAACTACGTATGCCTGTTCCAAAAGTGAAGGTTCAGGTTGTTATGTCCAGACTGATTCCTTAAAAATGAACAGTTTTTCTGATTAAGACCCGAGATTTTTCATTTCTCCTTTAAAAATGAATGTAACTAATGAATTGGATAAAGAGAATAATTAAATGATTACTCATGCAGTCACCTAGACTGAAGACTCTCTACAGACAGAAGAGCCATGCATGTTTGTGTGCATGCATATTGCACATTTGTGCGTGCCTGTGCATATGCAGTGGTTGGCACAGCAGTATTCTGGTTCAGGTTCTTATCACACAAAAAATTAATGAATGATAACGGCAACAAAAGTGCAGACAACTGCAGATAAGGTGGCAGGTTTGAATGATAACTGGGTTTTTTTTGCACACCCTCTTAACTGGCTTGCATTTCCTTTTCCCCCTAAAAGGTTCTATTAGGTGTGAGGGTTTACGTACATCTTTGAATACACAATTTCAATCCCATGTTTTGAAAAACAACCCAAAGAAGGAAGTAAACATGAAATACTAACATTTTCTGTCTGTTTCTAAATGACACAAATTGGGGTGTAGAAAAATTATTTTTTCAGAAGCAAAGGGAACAATTTGAATGGGCTTTGTTGTCAGCATGACAGGAAGGAAAACATACCCTTTTTAAGTTTTAAACCTCATGTACAAGACAGAACTTACTTGATTGAAACATCCTGTGCTGGTTTCAGCTAGGGTAGGGTTAGTTTTCTTCACAGTGGCTGAACACAGGGCTGATAATACAGAGATGTTTTTGTTATTGCTGAGCAGGGCTTGCACAGAGCCAGGGCCTTTTCTGCTTTTTGCATTGCCAAGATGGGGAGGAAGTTGGAGTTGCATGGAAGGCTGGGAGGAGACACAGCCAGGACAGGTGACCCCAACTGACCCCAGGGATATCCCAGACCATAGGACATCATGCCCAGTGTATAAAGTGGGGAAAGAAAAGGGGAGGACATTTGTGGTGATGTCATCTCTCTTCCCAAGTCACTGTTGCATGAGATTGGGCCCTGCTCTCATCGAGATGGCTGAACACCTGCCTGCCCATGGGAAGGGGTGAATTAATTCCTTATTTTGATTGGCACGCATACATGGCTTTTCCTATGCCTATTAAACTGCCTTTATCTCAACCCACAAGTTTTCTGCCTTTTACCCTTCCAATTCTGTCCCTGATCCTGCTGGTCTGGAAGTGAGCAACTGGCTGCATGGGGCTTGGTTGCTGGCTGGGGTTAAACCATGACACATCTGCACTTCAATGATTGCACTAGGAGTCTTTGCACTAATTTTAAATTTTCCTGCCATTTTAAAGTTGCATTTTCATGAGGATAGCCACACCTATGCCAGATGTCAAAAAAATACAGACATATGTTATAAATCTTGTTATGAGTAAATTGAGCAGATCTCGGTAAACTTTCGTGTATGTAATAAATTTTAAAAGAACATATTGATAAATGCTCTATAACTGGTAAGCTTCTGAGCAGAGAAAGGCATCTACAGAAGGCATTGCCCTTTTAGGAGGTGATATATGTTCATTTTTTTGTGCCAAAATCAATCCTGCAAATCACAGAATCATAGAGAATTGTCCTGGGCTGGTATCTTAGGATACAATGTAAGATGTAACCAAAAGTATGGGTTCTATCACCATCTGTTAAAACCAAGTGGGGCAGTGTTATTTATCTCTTCCAGGACACATCCCTGATAACTCCCTCAGTTATAACTCCCTCCCATTCTGTTGGTGGGCTATCCAGCCTCACTGCATGACTCATAAAATTACATCATCCCATTGTGAGGTGCTCCGTCCAGGGGGAAGAACCAAGCATCCCTACCTGGATATAATCTGAGGTTTGGAACACCACAGGCAGCTCTTACCTATTGGATTCCCAGAGGACAAGAGCTACATAACCACCACTGGACCTTCAGAGGAAGACCAGACCCTTCTACAGAATCACCTCTTCAACAGAACCGTATTTATCACCTCAAGAGGGCTGTAGCCACCATTTAATCAGACTGCTACCACCATCCTGCCTGGCAGGGTGTCAGGTTACATCCTAACTCTGTCCGTGTTTCTGTGCTATTGCATTTATTTTAATTTTCCTATTAAATTGTAGTTCTGACTTGGAATCTCTCACTAGTTTGCTTTCAAACTAGTACAACTGGAAGGGATCTTAAAGGTCATCTAGTTCCAATCCCCCTGCTATGGGCAGGGACAATTTTCACTAGACCATGTAGATCAGAGCCCCATCCAATCTGGCCCGGAACACTTTGAGGAAAAGGGCCTCCACGATTTCTCTGGACAACCTGTTCCAGTGCCTCTCTGCCTTCACAGTAAAGATTTTCTTCCTAATATTTACTGTAAACTGACTGTAGGTATAAAGTCATTACCCCTTTTCCTATCACTACATGTTCTTTTAAACAGTGTCTCTCCAGCTGTATGCTCGCTTCAAGTACTTCTGTTTTCCCGGCTGAACAACCCCAATTCTGTTTTCCTCACAGGAGAGGTGTCCTGTCCCTCTAACCATCTTTGTTGCCTGCTCTGTACCCACTCCTACAGGTCCCTGTCCTTCCTGTGCTGGGACCCCAGAGCTGGATGCAGAGTTCCAGGTGGGGTCTCACCAGAGCAGAGCAGAGGGGCAGAATCCCCTCCCTCCCCTGCTGCCCACGCTGCTTTGGATGCAGCCCAGGACACGTTTGGCTCTCTGGGCTGTGAGTGCACATGGCTGGGTCATGTCCAGCCTCTCACCCACCAGCAGCCCCAAATCCTTCTCCCCAGGGCTGCTCTCCATCTGTTCATCCCCAGCCTGTGCTGATACTGGAGGTTGCTCTGATCCAGATGAAGCACCTCACACTTGGTCTTTTTAAACCAAGTGAGATTCCCATGGAATTTTAACAGCTTGTCCATCTTGTCCAGGTCCCTCTGAATGTGTGGGACATCCCACCTGGTAGGAATAGAAAATAAACTGTTGTATAACTACTTTGCCAGGCACATACTTGAGATTCCAGTGGAAACTGCAAATTGCACATCAGGCAGAAGTGGCCACTTTCTTCAGGGTAGTCACCAGTGGAGTTCTGGGGACGAGCTATTGAGTTTGGAAAGAAAAGAAAGGTAGCTGGAGGAAAAACTCAAACTATTAAAGAAGTAAAGTTCAGAACATCACACACAGTGTGCACGGAAATGTTTCCTGGTCCTGTCAGAGACCTGCATTCCAACCATGGTGCAGAAGCACAGTGCTACAAAAAATTAGGATGGGAGGATGTACTTAGTGGACTGCTAGTGATTCAGAGCATGAGCTTGAGATTTATGAAAGTTTGTCTCTGAAGTAATGCCATCTTGTTGCTGAATTTCCAGCTCATCTGAAGATGTCAAATATAAAATGGATACTTTCTTAATATTGGTTTCCCATGTAAGTAATTGTATAGGACAGTTGTAGTTGCCAGTAAAAGGCAGGTGGTTGAAATTGTCAGGGAGGCAATTTCTCTCTAAAAATGTTATAATGGCACAGACTTCTTAACTAGTGTATGAGACATTCAGAAAATTAATTTTCATCTCTATTTTACTTCAAGAGAAGAAGTAAATAGTAAATTTCACTGCTATGCCTAGCATGGTTTCAAAGAACATAAGTTTTGTTGAGGAAAGAAAAACAAGAAGGCCTATCAAGAATAATTTATGTGGGAAAAGTTACTCTCTCATTGTGACATGAGTGGCAAAAACCCAGGCTTACTCACTAGTAGTAGTTGTTACAAAAATTCACTTTCTAAGTTCAGAAAGCACTTCAAGATTCTTGCTATTGTTTGTACAGGACAGTAACACCATAGATCAGATTTTTAGTGCAAATGCTAATGAATGAATACTCATTTACTAAAAGTATTTACTGTTTTGTCAGAGTATTTCTGAAAGTGAAAACTATTACATGAACAAATTCTAGTGGAAGAGATGAAAAGATAGTCTTAAAATTAAGACTTTTTAGGAGTGGTTTGTTGGTTGGTTCGTTGATTTTTTTTGTGGTTTTTTTTTGTTTAGTTGGTTGGTCAGTTTTGGGGATTTTCTTGTGCTTTCAGTGCTTGAGTAGAAGAGGTCAAACCCACTGTCTTCATGCACATGCATTTTTAGATTCACTTATTTTTCTCAAAGATTTTCTGCCATGTATAAATAAATAAAAAAATAAATATTTAAAAGTTCAGGTTAAAAGCTTACTGGAGACTGGAAGAATTCTGCAATAAATGGGGCCTAGGTGAAAAAGTGGTACAAAGTGAAGGATTGAGCCATATCGGGGTGCAATAGAAGACACTTAAAGTGATATGCTGGAAAAACTGGTAGACAAATGTTCTGAATTGACAAACATCAGCACATTTTCCTCAAAATTTGTCATGCACGCTTCCCAAGGCATGGCATAGAAACTTATTTTGTGTGAATTTTTAAATATTGTGTTTAGTTTTTCAAAATTACGGTCTGCAGAATTGTTTTGGTTTGTTCATGTGTGTGTGAGAGAGAGAAACATCAGAAGTTTTCCTGTCTTTATTTGGATGAAGAATTAAGTATTGAGGACTTACTCACATAACATGTTAAATTCAAGTCAGAAGACTCTGTTCACATCAGAGCTCCTCTTCTGTTTAAATTGTTACTTAAACTTGGCCTTGGCACCTCCTGCCCCATCCAGATAATTTCTCTAAAGCTACCCTGCATATATATGTGATGTTAATAGAATGGCTTAAAGTCTGACTCGTCTATTTAAAGCAGTCTATTTTTAACTGCATTCCTAGGTAATTTTTTTGAGCTTTTCTGACTCCGCTGCTGCCACTCAAATTTAATCTTGGACAACAGGATTTTTCAACCATACCAGCACTCGGCTCCCACTTCTGAAGCTGTCAAATAACTATTCAAGCAGACAAAACCCCAAAAGTGTTACCAGAACTTTTTGCTTTCAAACCATTGTTAGGTAAATGAAAAATACCCAGAACTATGCAAAAGATGAGAATTTATTCTGTATTGATACAGGCAAACAAATCACAGTAAATAAGGTATTCTAAGCTGTACTTTATTAAAATAAAAAAAAGTCTAAAAAGTGAGTATAATTCCCCTTTTGCCTCCATCTCTTCTGTTCTAGTGGCTTAGATAGAGCTTAGTGCCTGCCAGGCTGGCCTTCCTACACTGCTGGTGGCATGGCTGAAAACCTTTTAAATTCTTTTCAATCAGTATGGTGATGCTACAGCCAAATTCTAAATTCACAATTTATGGACTTGCAAGTCTCTTTGCAAACATTCATAGTGAGTTTGCTAGATTCTTTTCTTCCTTTATGCAGAGGACTAAAGATTGTAAGACTATTTCTAATTAATGGAATTGTATTTTTAAGATCCTGTTCTAGTTCTCATATGCAACATATAAAGGGTTGGTTTATACATCACTGTCTTTAATTCATTTAATTTAATTCATTTCAGTGCACTTATTTATCTTATGATTTATACAATTTTTTAAGCATTCTTCTCAATCGGTGTTCAAATAAAATCTCTTTTCTAAACCAGACCCTCTTAATACAGAAATAGTCATAGTGACATGCTCTTTTGTCTTTCATATAGTTCATTACACAAGTCTTCTCTGGTATGCAAATATCTGCAATGGAAACAACAAAAACCCCATGTAGCATAGCTAATACTACAAAATGCAAGAATGCAGACAGCAGGTGCTAATGCCTCAGAACCGTTCTAATATTACACCTATTCCCTACTTTCCTCAGTCTCATGTTTAATGCTTAGAGTAGGCTGGCAGCGACTGTGCTGTAATTATATTTTTAGTTTCAACCCATAAGCTCTTCAGAACTCTAAGACACTATCTTTTGAGCTCTGTGTGTGCATACAGCATTATTGAGACCTGTTTTCATCATATATGACATGTAGGATCCTGAAATGTTAAAGGCTTTTTGCACCCAAAAGCTGCAGCTATGTCACTTAAGAAGACCTCAGTATGCATTGCCAAAAAAGGGTATTCTTCCTCTGTTTCCGTTTCCCACTTCTTCCACAGGATCAAACTTTTTGCCGTGTGCCATGGCTAACATTGCGTGACTTCATGACCGGATGGATCAGTGACCTGAACTGGCAGAAGCTATCTCTTTAGAAAGGAGACAAGACAAAGTAATTGCTCTGCCTTGACACTGAGCCTAGTGAATCCTGGAGCTGGTATTAGAGAGAAGACAAGGATGTGTGGGCCAAAACAGTGAGTGAGGTAAAAAACAGTAATCAGAAGAAGCTCATGGAAAACGATACTCTGAAATTCTCTGTTCTCACTTTTGCAGACTGGATATCCTGGGCTGCTGTACAGGACAATTTCAGGGTTTGTAATTCCACTCAGTTGTTACAGTTGTCTTGCCATAAAACTGACACCAAGTCAAACTAAGAGGCAAGAAGCATCACCAAAGAAGCAATTAAACCAAGGCGTGGAGATCATCTCCCGAACTCTCAGCGAGGTTTCTCATGCAGTGCTTTTGCCAGGCATTACTATAGCAACGGATAAGAATATTGATTACAGCAAAATTCCCTTTCTTCTTCCAAATGCTGGAGGCAGATGATTAGTGTTTTGGTTTGGGGGTTTTTTTCTCCTCTCTTGAGGGCAGTGCTATATCACAAATAACGCTGCAGATTTATGCTAAGAGAAGCTGTTAACACTGAGCTCCTCCTCTGATTGTGAATGTTAGTCCTTTAGGACTTGCAGGAAATATGAAAACTAGATTGGTTTTCAGTTGCTTTGTGAATCAGCCAAAGTAACGGACAGTTTATTTTAGTCAAGTAAAACATTTAGAAAACATAATACATAGAAATTTTGTCATAATGGTGGTAGACCACTAAATATTCTTAAAGATGCATATTATGTAGATGGAACATTGCTATTTTGCCCAGGAAAAACTACTTATTTTTGTGGAGATATAAAGAGAGATTTGTGGCAAGTTTATGTGTATGATGTAGTGAAAGATTATGATTTATAACTTTTGTCATTCTAATTTTTTCAGGTGTGCATTTAGCACAGGTATGAGCATGCCTTTGTGGATTATTGATTTTGGTGTTCAGCATTTGTTGGTACTTGAACATGATTTCAAAAGTGGTGGATAATTTTGGAAGCCGTACTTATAAATGTCAGAGAGGTATTTTGTTTTTCTGTGTAGCTTTTTTTTCCTTTTGATTTATGTGCGTTTTCCCAAGTACCTTATTTTACTTCACATTTGAAGGACATTATTTAACTCCAAGTTATATACCTTTTTCATGCCCTCTGCTTCCAGATCTTTCCTGAATCCTCAGCTTTAATGGCTTTAATGGCAACAGGAAGAGATGCGTTACTAATTTTCTTCCCTGTGATGAGGGAAGCTGACGTTGAGGGAGCTGATTTGAAATAGGAATATTGCCCCATAGATTTCCCCTACCTTTTTCTTTCTGAACCGGATTATCACTGTTTTCCCTTACTGGCATTGACATACTCCTGCAGGTATCACTTTGTTGTTTCTGATCCTTTCCTGAATATTCTGGATGCTGGCTGTGATGTGTTTGAGAAAAAAATGTAAAATTCTGGCGGTCATTAGGAGCCCTCTTGGATGTGGCTACCTGGGAAATGCATGCTGTGTCTCCTTTATGTTTTGAGCTATCATAAATCTTGTATGAGACTAGGTGCTTTATGAATTAACAGGTATTTTTGCATCAGGGAAGGATATTTCCCTTTGACCAGTATTGCAGCAAAAAGGACAATGGACAGGTGAGAAATACCACTTTAACAATATATAAAACTATTTAGGAAGCTTTTAGATAAGGACTCCAATATTTGATACCTAGGAAAAAAACCCAAAATGCCTTCTACTCTCATTGAAATTACTTTATCTATGTCCTAGGGTAAAAAAAAATAAAGGCTGACAGGATAAATAAAGAACAGAAAACAAACTACTATTTTTGCTAGGAAAAAAGTTTAAGGGCTAGATTCAGGACTGTGCAGAGAAATAACTTCTTCTCATTTGTGTGCTGGCAGAACTTCATACAAAACCAAAGGGGCATAAGAAAATGTTTGTTCTTACTTCTTTGTTCTTACTGGAGCTGGAGCGGAAGTTAGAATTTTCCTTCTGTGTTTTCCTGCTTTGTAATGGGATTTCTTTACTCACTCTCTGTTCTGTTAGTAAGTTTTTCACCAAGATGTTTAACAACTTGATCCTTACCTTCAGTAAAGCCCAAAACTATTGCAGTGTTTTAGATGTTTCTGATTTTTTTTTCTCAACAATCCCAGTGCTCCTGTGCTGAAGTAGCTTGATCTCATACACTATAAGATTAGTATGGTGTGGAAGATGTGAAACACACACAGATGGAATAAAAACTGAAAGAAAACATAGTCAGTTTGTGGCTTGTTTCCATCACAGGATCACTATTAGCAAGTAGCAAACACTCTGCAACTGTTTTCATGCAGAAGTAACCACACTAACAGCATGTGAGTAACCAGGCAATAGAAGGCACTTTCTGATTGTTGTTGTTGATGAGTATACCAAAAGGAGCTCAGCAGAACAAGTTTTAGGCAGTGCTTTTTTTCCCCTGCCCCAGAGGGCCAATGTGTCGTCTCTCACTTTTGGTCTCTCTATCAATGTGTGTCTCTGTCTCTAATTATTTTTACAAGCTTAACAAATATAAGATGAAACTTGCAAAGAAGATTAAAACAGAATGTCAAGTTACTAAATTTACAGGTAATTTTATTTGGTTTACTTTAATCTAGCTTGAAGGTAGTACAAGTATTGCAATCAGTAGATGGCCTAGTAGCAATCAGCAATTGTATAATTTCAGTCTCTTCTTGTGGAACTTGATTTGTTTGAAACAGAAGCAGTTCTTAAAGATTTACGAACGTATTTTTGATGTAGCTGTCATATATTTTACATCAGCGATTGTTTTTTCCCCAAGAAAACTGATTCAATAAGTAATTTGTTTAAATAGTGAAAATTATAATCATGTTTGGCATATCAGAAATATACAGATTGTTGCGTGTTAATTGTTAATTGCGTAAATGGCTCTTTCAAATTTTAACAAAGTTATTTTCTGAATTGTTCAATTTGGCTCATAAAAAGCGACATTTAATGACATTCAAATAAATAGCAAAGTGCTATGTACACTTGAATGTACGCATTGCATATGACCACAGATCCCTGTTCATTTCTACAACTGCTAAGTTGCTTCTGGTGACCTAAATTTAAGTCTGATGTGCCTCCAACAGTAAGTAAAGGAAACTGAGATGAAAATCTAAGCCCAGATCAGTAAATAAAAGTTTTGCTATTGATTTTTAATGGGTCAAGGACTAACTCTAAGAACTTACTGCAGCTAAATGAAACCTGAATTTGACCTAGAAGGATTACGTAAGCATACCAAGTGGTGTGAAAATCCCTAGGGAAAGGAATCATGACAGCAACATTAAAAGATGGTTGAACTTTGAAAAATTGTAATTCTTTCTACCATCCTTCTCTCATGATTGTAAGACGTGCTTAAAGAATAAGGAAAAGATCTCATTAAAAAAAAATTGAGATTGATTTATGCTCTTTAAATATTCTGCTAAACTTGTGATCTCATCTCCTAATCAGACATATCTTTGAAAATCTGAAAGATGCTGTTAAGTTTGTAAAATCTATAAGAACTGGAGGCTGTTAGGAGTAGGTCTCTAAATCTGCTACTGTGCTGAGTGATAATTAATTCCACTGCATTATTTGTATTACCACTGCATTGTACGCAAAAGCCCACTGTAAAAGCCTAGCTTTGTTTCAGATGCAAACATCTCTTCAACATGTGTCCTTTTTTTCTTGGGTATTAGCATGCCTACATGATTATCCAAAAATATGTGAGTTTTGCCACTTAACCACTAAAATGAAGCATAAAAATTGTAGTGCAATTAAGCTGTGTAAAATTTCTCCTTCTCTTTCCTGGACTTAATTAATCTTATTGACATGTTGTTGGCTATTACTGACATGTGCCAAGGAGCGGGTAGTGGGACCTCTCTGGAAGCTCCTCCTTCAGTCTCAAGGTCTGCCTGTACAGAAAAATGTTAGATAAAAAGCAATATCAAAGCAGTTGCTCTGCATATATGTGACTTCAGCTGGTTCACAACAGTTAAATCTGTAATACATGGAACAGAACTACAGCTATTGGGTAGAAATTACTCCTCTAGCACACAGTATGGATGTCAGGATACTAGCAATTTTTCTCTGAAATCCATTCCTGTTTGGTCTTACTGCTTTTTATTGTGGCTCAAGCACAAATGTTTTCTCTTTTCTGAGAAACATAAAGAATTTGAATGCAACTTTGTCTTCTTGTTTATCTAGAGGCGTGACTTGGGTTTGGAAGCAGAGCCTGTGCTGCGGGTCTGCTTCTGATTTTGGCAGGAAGTCAGAATCCTAGAATCATTGAATCATTGGGTAGGAAGCGACCTTAACAGCAATGTAGTTCCACCCTGTCTGTCATGGTCAGGGACGCTTTCCACTAGACCAGGCTGCTCACAGCCACATCCAACCTGGCCTTGAACACTCTTAAGGACAGGGCATCCACAGCTTCTCTGGGTAGTGTTCCAGTGCCTCACCACCCTCACAGTAAAAAATTTCTTCCTAATAGCTAATCTAAACCTACTCTTTGTTCATTTAAATATATTACCCTTTGCCCTGTCACTTCATGCCCTGATAAAAAAGCCATCCTTGTCTTTCCTGTAATCCCCCTATGACCACTGCAAAGCTGCTCTAAGGTCTCCCTGAAGCCTTCCCTCCTCCAGGCTGAACAACCCCAACTTTCCCAGCCTCTTCTCAAATTGTAGGTGTTCTGATTATATTCTTGGCCTGGCTCTGGACCCACTTGAGCAGGTGGGTATATATTTTTTGTGCTGGAGACCCCAGAGCTGAACACATTGCTCCAGGTGGGTTCTCACCAGAGCCCTGCTGGCCACGATGGTCTGGATGCATCCAGGATATGGTTTGCCTTCTGAGCTGAGAGTGCACATTACCAGTTCATATTCATTTTTGCATCCACCAGCTATCCCAAGTCCTTCTCCTCAGGGCTGCACCCTGCCCAGACTGTATTTGTGGTTGGGACTGCCTCTGACCCTCTGATCCTGGTGCAGGACCTTGCACTTGACCTGGTTTAACTTTATTTCTCACAGGCCCACCTCTCAAGCCTGTCCAGGTCTCCCTGGATGGCATCCCTTCTCTCCAGTGTCAACTGCACCATGCAGCCTGGTGTCATCAGCAAACTTGCTGAGAGTGCCCTTGGTCCTCTTGTCCGTGTCAATGAGAATGATATTAAATAATATTGGACCCAATGCAGGCCTCTGAGGGACACCACTTATCATTTGCGGTAAGTGTCCTATGGATGCTGAAAAAGCTCCAGCAGAGAAATTCTTCAGCTCCCTGCAGCATTTTTGTGAGAGTTCTGTCTTTCCCATGCAAGTAACTCAAAGCAATGTCACAGTTTTGTAAACTTCTTGCACCTGTGGGTTGTTTTGCAGAATTGTTATGGTTCTAACTAGAAAAACATTCAGACATGGGTGTCTTAGAAATTGACCAATTCCCTTAAGGGGTGGATGGCAAAAACCCAATTACCTTATGCCACTTAACACACTTTTGTGAACTAACATATAAAAGCCTTCTGAGAATTCATTAAAGCGCTTCCATTATCCCTGAGCCTGGGTTTTGTGTCGTTTCTCTACTCATCCATGGGGAAAACAGCGACAGTGTTCATACCTGGACACAGGACTGTTGACCACACCTCTGTGAGTCAGATCAGCCAGCCGATTCCTTATCCACTGGGTACTCTACCTGTCAAAGCCATGTTAAGGGTGTTGTGAAGGACAGTGTGAAATGCTTTGCACAGTTCAAGGCTGTTGCACAGTTCAGTCACACTTGCCTCATCCACAAATGCTCTAACCCCACTCTAGAAGGCCACCAAATTTGTCAGGCACATTTCGCCCTCAGTGAAGCTGTGCTGGCTGTTAGCAGCAGCCAGTGACAGAATTTCACCAGGGCGTGACCACTGCAGCCCAGACTACCTACAGTCCTGACCTTTCACATAGGTTTTTCTGCATCAGTGAATGACAGATCCAGCAATGTATCTTCTTTGGTTGGAGTCTCCACCACCCATTCTAGAAAGCTATCCCTAATGGAGCTGTTTTCTGGACTGCTTGCAGTTTTTTGGGCCACTTTTCCAGATGTTACAGTTGGTTTAAGTCCTCTACCAGGCTCAGGGCCTGCACGCAGGAGGATTCCTGAAGTTGACAAAGGGAGTCCTCATCTACCTCCTTTTCTAGATCTGATGGCCTGTAGTAGACACCACCAACAAAATTTCCTTTATTGAGCTGTTGTCAAATTTTCACTCATGACTTCTCAACCCTTACGTTCAAAGAGTTCCATGTGATCAAACTCATTATTGACACAGCAGGCTGCTTTCCCACTTCTCCTTCCTTATATTCTTTCTCATGAGGAAGATTTACAGTGATTTCTTTTGATGTGTAGAAGCTAGTAGTGAAGGAGAACTAGGCCAGGTTGCTGCTATTTTTAACCCACTTCCCAGCCTTACATTCCCTCTCATTCCACAAGTTGCTAATTCCCCTATAGCTATAGTACCATTGTTCCTGCTCCTTTTAACTTAATCTGATGGGACAAGAATGGACTTCAGACTCCAACAAGGAGACGTTATTGCTTCTGTAACATCAAATTTTGCTCTGCAGTGACTGTCTTGTTTTTATTAAGCTTCAAAAAAGGGCAAAATTTATTCCTGATGTTTTCAAAATCCGTAATTTGTTTGTTTAATCAATGAGTACCATATTATGCTTGGTCTCTACAGCCTAACTGATAGGATAGTCTACACTTCCGTGCTCGTGCCCTTCAACCAGTCAGCTTTATAAGGTAAGGAGAAATATGAAAAACAGGGATTTAAATGTATGAATAAGAAAATAATTTGCTATTTTCCCCTTCATTAAACTTCGTAAAACCTACTTCCATAAGGAATATTTTTGTGTGCTGCCTTTTTCCTAAGAAAGAATGGCTGTTGTCTTTACTATTTTACACCTGTTCTTATGCTATACTTTTCCCTATCCCGAATTAACCACCAATTAATTGAGGTCACTAGGGAGCTTATATGTAAGTTCACACCATCATTTCGTGTCATGTTATTACAGCAGTAGTTTATTTTTGCGAAGAAAACTGAGAATAATGTAATCAAGGAGCTGCTGGACAGCCTTGATAGCTAGCAGCAGCAACTGCAGCAGAGGAAGGCTGGCTCTGTGGATAAATAACCCATTGCCAACTCTGTGAAAAAGCTGATGCTTGTACTTTTTGCAGGGAGTTGCATTCAAAAGATATAGCAACATATTTCAATAACAATTGCAAGGATCTGAATACAGATTATTGATAACTGAGGGTCATTTTCCTTTTTTTACTTTTTCCTCCTCTAAGCTGTACAATACGTGAACATATATGTAAAAAAATATATAAATATAAATTATCACTGGGGAAATGGATGTTAAACCTTTGAAAGCTGTATTTCTAATAAAGCCAAAAGTATCCATTAGAAGAGGATCTTAAATATTATCAGAGTATAGATTAACGTATATGAAATTTTCTGTGACTGGTGGTGAGGTTATTTTATTATTAGCCAAGTTATCCTTCATCCCAATTTACTCTTACCAGAAAAAAATTGCTCTATTTTATTGAAAATAATGCTTGCAATGGGAAATGCAGTTAACAAAAAAGTTACTACAACAGCTGGTGTGAAATTACTTTAGTTAACAAGTCTCAAACTGCCCACATGAATTCACTGGGAGAATATCCCTCTAAGAAAATTGCTGGCCTTAAATAATGCTACTTTTACAACTTGCCATTTCCCCCCACTTTCTAATAATGTGAAATGGATGGACATAATTGTACATGCATTCATCTGGGTTTTTTCCTGCACAGAAAGTAATTCATCTAACAGTCATAAATTTCTGGTACCTAAATTGTATTTCCTTTCTCTCTTTCTACTTATAAACACTCTGTTAGTGAAATGACTCCACCAGTTTTATTAATGTTAGAAGCTGTCCCTTTATTTTTTTGTGCTTCTAGGAGTCTGATAAAGCTAGAAGTGCTGAAACAGCTTTTTAGTAATATGTATCCAGTCTTCAAGTGCAGAAAAAAGAGCCCAGTATGGCTGATTGCCTTAATAAAGGCTCATTTCAAATCTCTGATCAGTTGTGGGTTTTTTTTCTCTCTCCCACTCTTCCCCAAATCAAAAGCTATTTAATAAGTGAGGTATTTTTTTTTTTCCTATTTCAGTTTGAGTGCTTTGAGGCTGTGCACTGGCAGGAGCCATGAATCCATGAAGTTTTATTTCGGTATTTTGCATCCTTCATCGTTGTGAATCCATATTGATATTTCTAGCCTTGGGCTTTAAGAATCAATTTCCTAGTACTCCAGAAGCTTCCCAAGAAGTTATACTTGTTCTTTTCTCTTTTCTCAGTCTACCTCCCTGCGTTGAGGTATGTAACTCCTACCTTTCTCTTAAAAGGCACTTTTCCTGAAGATATATAGCTAAAAGGACCACTGGTCAATACCTTGCTGGTTATTTACCACAATACAGATTAATCAAATAATCCAATTGGAATCAGCTTTTATAATGACATGGCTGCAATATATTACTTGAGAGTTGTAGTTCCTTCTTGCCATGTAGCAGTTATTTGATTGCTGTTCATACATAACCATCTTACCTACAAGGATGCCTTCTTCGTTCTGTATGTCTCTGCAAGTGCCTTCAAAGTCATAAAGGCAGGTACAAAATGTAAGCCCTTGTTGCATCTGCTTAGACAAAAAGTACGTTCAAAAAGGCCTGTGGGATGAGGTGACACATGAGCAAACCACAGGCTGTGTTGATTGTTATGGGCGTAGACTTTAGGCTGAAGGCCAGATATTCTTGACTCAGCTGCAGAGAAATGTCAGCACAATTTCTTCCTCTAAATGCAGAGGACAAGAATTTCTAAGACTATTCCATAAAGCTGTGACTGTTTAGCCTGGAGAAGAGAAAGTTTGTGGCAGGGGTTTAGAGTGTACATAAATCTCCGAAGGGAGGATGAGAAGATGCAGCGACACACTTTCCAGTGGTGCCCAGTGACAAGATCACAAATGGGCACAAACTGATGGACAGGAGGTTCTGTACGAACACTGTTTAACTGTCAGGTTTGCTAAGCACTAGCATGGTTTGCCAGAGAGGTGGTGGAATCTGCATCCTTGAAGACACCCAGAAGCTGCCTGGACACAGTCCTAGGTAGCCTACTCTAGATGTTCCTGCTGTAGCAGGAGTGGGTTCTCCAGAGGCCTCTTTCAGCCTCAATAATTTTGTGAGTCTTTGAGTTCATTTTACAGTTAACAAATCAGTAGGAAAATTCTCTTTTGGGAGCTGCCCAACTTACACAGTTATCTTTGAGTGCAGAGATATTCATCAGGTTAGCTTATTCTGACTGTCTTTTGACATGTGAAATAATAAGACACCAAAATTGCCTCTGTTGTTTCATGACAGCTGGTCTCCCAAATACTTCTGGATCACCAGCAGCCAAGCTGGTGAACATACGTACCAAGTACGTGTTTACAGTGGTCACAAAGATGGTTTCGGGCTTTGAATGCAAGCCTTAGGACTGAATAAAAACATGGCTGTGGTAAGTCTGCCTTCAGCATGTTACAGGGATGTGTTGAGTGAAAAACAGAATGGAAGGAGCTGTGCCATAGGTCTTCAGATCACTCTGTTTAACTGAGAGACTGCTTGTGGCTGTTTACTCCACACCAATTTAAAACCCAAACAGTTTATGATGGAATGAATAATCATTGGTATTACCCTTTGAGAACTTTCTGATTAAATTCATCCTTCTCTCATCCTTAACTTTGGTGACTATATAATCATGTCTGTTTAATACCTATGGATTTGAAATTACGAAAATCAAGAAAATCAGAGGTGACAGATGCTCTCAGAAGTTTCCAAACAAAAAGAACTCGAGACAGAATAGAAGTAGTAAGTTAAAGCATTTATTACTAGAAGTTAGTAATACATTTATTCAAGACAATGAACAAATACCACAAACATTTGATTATAATTCTAGGTGAAAGATTTGATACAAATCCAGCATAAAAATGCACAGCAGATGCAGCTATTTTATTAATTTTGTCAGATCATGAAGTTCTTTTTCTCGTGCTAAATGCTTTGCAAGAACATATAACACTAATGCTATTGTGATACACCTTGAAATGTGGAGGTTGTCAAAATAAATTCCTCTAGTTGGAGAAAGTATCAGTGTAAAAGAATAAATAAATTCATTTTCTGTCTTGAAACTGTCAGGAACCTTCTCTTTCTTCTGGT
Organism: Parotia lawesii; assembly: GCA_003713295.1. Taxonomy (NCBI): domain Eukaryota; kingdom Metazoa; phylum Chordata; class Aves; order Passeriformes; family Paradisaeidae; genus Parotia; species Parotia lawesii. The sequence goes on along the minus strand of RAHM01000117.1, from coordinate 532,168 downwards.
CAGGTCAGTTGGCACAAATGTTGTTCTGATAGGTTGACTTTGATTGCTTGTACATAACCTCCTGATCAAATCTTATTTGCATGAGTGAACAAAGCTACAAGGAATTAAAAATGAATACACTTTAGGCATAAAATGCAGCATTTGAAGTTTAAGGTAGTACAGCTTAATTCTTTTTGTCCCGTGCAACTGAAAGTTCAAAGAATTTGAAACTCTGCTAAGATACCAAATGGGAAATGACATTACAACAACATGAAAAGTAAGAGAAAAAACCCAAAGAGGTGATATTTTTATTCAGGTGAACAATAGTGAATGGTTGTTTAAATAAAAATTGGTAGTAAAGTTTGAAAATAGCATCATTTCTGAAACAAATATTTTATGCCACCTTCTTCCCCTGGTGTGAATGACACCTTAGAGTCCGTATCTCCTGTATGTTTTTCCGCCATGCTCTTTTTTTAGCAGCTACGTAAACCCATTACTAACAGGAATTATGCTGGTTGGTCGGAAGAGTTGCAGGGAATAGTGGATGCATGCAAGAATTCTTCTTGATATAATCTTGGTTATCACGCAATTTAAATTGTAATCTGGTTTGAACAGGGGCAAAGAATTTAATATTTATATAAAGAAAAGATGCACAAGATAATGTCAGAAAAGAGACATTTTCTATTAGAGTTGATATCCTTTATCAATTTTAGTTACCGGAAGAAATTAATTTCTGTCAAATGAAGACATATAACAGCTAAATACTTCTGGTGGTTCTTGACCTTTTGAATTAAACAAGCTGTGCATAGACCATAAATCGTGTGCAGGTTTTTGTTGTTGTTTGGTTTGGGGGTTGTGTTTGGGGCTTTTTGCCTGTTTGTTTGTTTGGATTTTTTTGTCTGAAGTATTTCAGCCATATTCAAAATGTTTAAGTAAAGAACTAGAACAGAACAGATCACAAATATTTCATATGATTCTTTCATAGGCAAAAGATAATCCAGTAATTGACCCAAATCCTCATAAGTTGTTTATGGGATGCTGCTTTTTTTCCAGGTAGTTCTGAACAAGATCAAATTATTGGAATCTGCAATTATCTTTCAAATACTATTGGGAGCTATGGATGTGTTGGTTTTTCAGGAGGATATATACCATATTGAATCCTGAGGAGAGACAAACGTGTCTATCAAATATAGATGAAGATTCTGCATCTGCAAATTTGTTTAAGATGGATTATAATTACATTGGAGAAATTTAAATATACTGATGGCAGGTTTTTGTGGTGTGCCATTTCTTATAGCAGAAAAGGGAGGCCAGATACAGGAGACTTTTTAAGCTGTTATGCAGTCCCTTTTTTTTCCTAGATGTATGAGTCTTCCTTTTAAATTGTTAATGGTATGAATGAAAGAAAAATGCACCAACTGTAATTCTAGCCAAATGATTCCACTGTCCTAAATTTCTACTGTCATTTAGCTGTTTGAAGTCTCTGTTGGTGTTGGGTTTTTTCATGTGTAAATCATTTACAGAAAAAATATTTTATATTAAGACAGGATTCCTGTTCTGGCACATCCTAAATATAACACTCAAATAACATTTTTGTCTTCCTCATTTCTTTCATTCTTTTCACTTATCTGATTATGTAGTTCTTTGCTCAACTGTCATCCAATACATGGATTTTGGCAGTGTCATTTCTGATCTCTGCTGACAGTGCTTAAATTTCTCTCCTTCTGAATTTCTTATTTCAGGATCTTTGCTTGTGCCCAGAAGAAGATGATCTCTGGAAACTCGTACTGAATGTGTTTTGCCATGGCATGGTGAGATCAGCCAAAAGAGGGGGAGGAGAAAACATTTAGTGCTAATGAAATGAAAGCAGTAAGAGGAAGATGACTCAATGAGTCAGAAAATATACTTGCTCACATGTCATCAGATTCTTTATCTCTCTTTGGCAGAATTGTTCACAAAAATAAAAACAAGAAAAAGCCAAACGGAAAGAAAGGAACAGGGAAAAAAGAGGAAAATAGTGAAAAAAAGGCTCCCATAGTAGATTACTGGGCAAATAACCTCTAGTACAGTATTACCACAAAGAAGTTGTTCCAGATCTGAGGATGGCCTTAGCAAGCTGAGCAGTGTGAACATTTTGGACATTTTGGTAGTGTTTACTTTTTCTCTCCTCTGAAGGGAGGCACTGTTCTTTCTTCCCTCAGTGTCATGTGATTTTATCCATTTGCTGAGAACCACTTTGGAGAACCAGGTCTGAAAGGCACACTGATTTTTGACTCATGCTGTGATGTGGTTAACCTTTTGAGTATTGTTTGTAGCTGAGTTTGCTCCTATGCAGGCCTTTTGGCATTTGAAACCTGTGAGGATTTGGAGAGGTGCCTAACAACTGCAGAAGAGGTAATATTTCTCAAGTACCCAGATATCTCTGCAGCTAACATTAGCCTAGTTGGGACTTTCTCCCTCTATATTTCTGTATAGTTGGCAAGAATGAACAGCAATGTGTGTTTGAGACAGGAGTTGGAAATTATTTGCCTAATTCTGTTCAATACGCAACTTTTTTTTAAAAAGCCCTTTTCATGCGAATTTGTACAATGCCCTGTTGCTTTAAACTAGTCTCATCAAACCAAATATGCCTTCATAGCTAGAGTCTGACACTGGATCTTCCCTAGACTGCTGCTTTCTGTAGTTTTTATGAAGTTACGAAAACAACGATTTATAGGTCAAAGATGGCAGGAAACACAAGAAAATGCAGAGCTCTCAGACTTGGCAGGAGGCGAGAAAGTTTAAATGAGACAGGCTGCTCTCCTGTAATAGCTATAAAGTAAATTGACAAGTGTTTCTGAACAAGCAGACACTGGTCACTTGGTTCAGCTCTGAGATCGGGCGGTTTCACCTGACATGGAGATTGCTTTGGCTGCTCCTGTGCCAGGACCCCACTGCTAGGGGCTGACACTGCTCCTAGAGTACATTTCTCTCTTCTTTCAAATGGTTTCTAAAATTAGAGAAACAACATTTTCTGAGAAGGAAGGAAGGAAGGAAGGAAGGAAGGAAGGAAGGAAGGAAGGAAGGAAGGAAGGAAGGAAGGAAGGAAGGAAGGAAGGAAGGAAGGAANGAAGGAAGGAAGGAAGGAAGGAAGGAAGGAAGGAAGGAAGGAAGGAAGGAAGGAAGGAAGGAAGGAAGGAAGGAAGGAAGGAAGGAAGGAAGGAAAGAAGGAAGGAAGGAAGAGTAAGAAGTAATAAATTTTCCAGTTCTCTGGTAGAAGATGTGCCTGTAGTCATACACTGGTGCATCAGACAGAAAAATTGTAATGCTCTGCCTTCTCTCTGTTTAAATAGTAAAAACAAGCAAATAAGAAAAAAGTGTAAATAAACCACTATGACCTAATACTCCACCCCCAATGTGTAGTCAAACTGCAAACCAGTGATGGCAAGGCTTCACAAATTCAGCAGTTCGTGTCTGACCAGATAGGGGCATAATGTGTTGAAACTAGTATTTCTTTGCAAATCTCTGTGCTTAAGCTACAAATCTTTCAAGATGAAAGGTTTTCTTTTTCTGTACGATACATGTTTGTGCTGCAGTGAGACAGACAGCAGCAAGAGAAGATACGCATCAACTTCTCTGCAATACTCAGCCTTTTGAATTTGTGGCACTGTGGTTCACAGAGCTAGTAAGGGGAAACATGGACAAATGAATTTGAAACAATTTAAATAGGTGTTCATATGTGCATAGGAAATCTAAGGTTCATTTTCCATGTGCTAGCACAGCTGCATAGGAAAATTAATACCTATATCTATCTCTATCTCACATGTACTTTAAAAAACTCAGCTGTCTGTAGCACTTTCTTGAATTATCACTTCTGGTTTTTGTTTGGTGGTTTTTAGTTAGTCACAAGACTCTTCAAATTAGAGTACTGTCTCAAGAATGCATTTTTGCTGTTACCAAAATACTCCTAAAGAATAGAAACAATTCTATTCCACTTCATATTCAAAATAACTCTACTTCTACTCGATAAAGCCATGCATAGATTCTGCACTGTCCTAGGACTAAAAAAATTGCTGTAAGATACAACAGCAGTTTTGAATTAAAGCAATTCAAAACAGTCAAATTGCTGAAGTATTTCCAGAGGTGGACAACCAGGATGGTGAGAAGTCTCAAGGGCAAGACTTGTGAGGAGTGGCTGAGGCCATTTGGTTTGTTTGGCTTGACAAAGAGAAAACTGAGAGATGGCCCCCTGGCAATTTACAGTTTCCAAGGCGGGAGGAGGGGAAATGGAGAGGGGGAGATACTTATCTCCTCTCTGTGATGACCAAAGATAGAATATGAGGAAATGGAATAAAAATGCATCAGGGGAAGTTTAAAATTAATTTTAGGAAAAGGTTCACTGAGAGAGATGTTGGTCCATGAAACAAGTTCCCCAGGGAAGTGGTCATGGCACCGACCTTGTCAAAATGTCTTCAGGGAGCATCTGGATGATGTTCTTAGTCACATGACTTAGTTTGAGGTAGTTCTACAAGGAGCAGGATGTCGACTTGATGATCCTTATCAGTTCCTTCCAATTTGAGGTATTCTATGATGCTATAGTCCTATTTGTGGCAACTTCCACAGCTCCTTTGGGAAGGAGTAAACACCAGACCACACCAAATGCTTTGTTATATCCCTGGTTCCCATTCACTCTCTCTTCTGTTCCGATTCATTACAATGTGCACTCCTTCTAATGCTGAATATTTCTGCTAATAATTAAGTTATTCACCTACACTTACTTGATAGGTGTTGCATTTTTCTGTTACTCCCTTTTCAAGCTCTATATAGGTAGTCAACCAAAGTATGTATGGTGTACATATGGCATTAGCCAACCCTAGACTGATTTTCATGCAGCTCATGTCAACTATGCTATTTCTACAAGGCACATGGGCTTGGACAGATAAAAAACAAACCACTTTGTCTAGATGTAACCTGATAATTCATGCCTAACATCATGACCGAATTGTAAGACTGTGGTTTAAGAATGGTAAGCCCCAATATAGTGCTCCCACCGGCACTTGCTTCCACTCCCCATAGTTGGAAGTTCTAAAGCCAGAGATGACAGAAACAGTACACTGTAAAAGGCAATGAGATAAGAAAACAAACAATAACAGCAACAACATTAATAAAAAATTGTACAAAGAGAGGGTGTTTTACATGCAAAGTGCTCACCAAGCCTGGGACAATGAAAAACAATGGTGGCCGGATTTCCCTACCCCACCACACCTTTTTTTCTCAACTGCAAGCCATGCAGGGGGGAGAAGGAAGCTGAAAACACAATATTCTCAGCTAAATATTCCACAGGAATATTGATCTAGTTCAGGAGTCTGTAAATAAAGGTGTTGCCACAGTAGTATCTGTACTGTGTTGGGTGCCCAATAATCAGCTACGTATAGATTTAATTGAAAAACATCTCAGTGTCACAACGGATGCTCAGTTGGAGGTCAACACATTGAAGAGATTCAGAATGTTGTGGAAAAGTTCAATGAAACCCTATCATGTGATCTCCCCATGAATGATTAATGAACAGTCATCTGAATAAGCCAAAACTTTGCTGCCTGGAGCACAGCTGACCACTGATAGGTTTTCGAACAGATAAATATGGATGGCGAGCAGATTTTTCCAGGGTTATCTTTGACAAAATAGTTCATATAAGTATTTTATCTCACTCTGCCCTAACCTGCACTCCTTTGCTACTGGAATTTGCCTTGTAATGTTCCTTAGGAGGTAGGCTCTCACTCCTTTTACTTACAGTCACGGTATAATTAAGCTTTCATGTTTCTTTTGGGTTTATGAATACTTCTTTATATATGACTAGTTACATATTAAATAAGTATTCTCAAACTTGGAATTATGTCTATTATCTTCTCTTCTTGTAGGCTCTGTAGTTCTTCCTCAGCTGATCAGATGATCTCCTTCTGCTTTTCTGTTTTTTTCTGTGAAAAAAACCAGTGTTTTCCTTTGGCACAATGGACTTTCTATTCCTTGTGAAGTGATGTTGTGCCTTTTCAGCTCAGTCATGGGCTTAAAAGATGATGTAGGCCCTTCATGATGGTCTGAGTTCAAGGGAATGAAAGGAGAAAAAAAACCCCAACAAACTACACCCCCTATTTCCAGAATTTCAAATAGGTTGAAGCTCAGAGGTCAGAGACACCAATTGAACTACTATACAACAGTTTTCCTCTAATTAAGGTTTGTACAAATTAATACTTTCAAGGGTAGAAAATCACATTTATTCATTTACATTAATTAGGTTTCAGTTCTACCAGATTTTCCATGTGAATTGGCTTTAAAAATGCACATGCATTTGGTACCAAACAAATCACATGCCAACATACTCTCTGTTTTTATCTACTGTTATCTAATACATGGATTGGATCAAATCAATACTTACTATTTACTATTAACTCAGCTAAAGTCACAGGAGGAGTCTATGCCTTGAGTAGCTCTGAATAGTGAAGGGATCTGTTCAATGCTCTTGGAACAGTTCAGCACAGTTTAATTTTCTGTGCTTCCCATCGAAGGTCACACTGAAAAAGACAGACCAGAAATGCTTAGCACAGCCACTGCATCCTGTAGCACAAGCTTGTCACACTAATTGACTAACCCTCTACAAGCATATCCTCTGTGCACCTTTCCTTCTTTAATGAGAGAGTGATGCTTCTCCCAGTGAAAGCCATGCAACCCGAATGTTATGATTTGGAAGATGGTCCTAATCTCCAGTCATTATTTCTTGGCTGCCTTTTCCTATGCGGTATGAACCACCACTGCTGTACTCCCTCTCAAATGCTATCAGGCAGCTTTTTAGATAAGGCAGTTCAAATAATCATCCTTATGTGGCCTGCCCACACAATTCCAGCTGCACATGAAAGCAGAGAGGAATCAACCTGACTGGTGTAAATTCAGCTTTTGCCAGCTGAGAATCTATCCCAGCACACTTAAAACCCTGCTGTACCTTCCAATAAGCAGAAGGACTGTTTTATCACATTGAAAGTTTTTCTGCTGCACCACTAGTGAAATCAAAAGTAGTGATGCAGTTTTGAGGGAAGGAGCATGATAGATGAGGGAATCAATGGGACATTAACATACAAATGCATAATTGTATGTTTACTTGCTGATTCATTATCCACCATTTTTGAGGGGAAAAAACCCCAAAGAAGCCAGTTTAATTTATAATATTTGATTAAAATAATCCATGATAGTGCTCAGAGTTTTCAGATTTAAGATAAAATCTGTGTAAACTCTCCATGCACACATGTACATTCCTAAGAACAATACATATTTATTTGATGAAACGACAATCTTCGGATTTGATTGCAGCAAAGAAAAATGGTCTGTCTGCTGATTTTATACCCTCTCCTTACTATCAAACTTCCTGATTAGAACCATTTTGACAACTGATTAACAACCTTAAGAACACAAAGAGGAGGTAGCAAAAAGTCATATTATCATTTTCAGGTAACAGTTAGGTAATCTGCAGTAAAAAAAAATTCTGACACAAGGCACAGAATGCAGAGCAATTTATCAAGTTATTAAAAAGAAAATACTAAATACTCATCTCCTAATGAAAAATTAATCTCACAGTCACTTAGATCAAGTACTATTTTCAGCATACTGACAAATTCAGAATTTTTAAAGAGATTGAAAAAAAGTTAAAAGAAATCAAGAATACATGGGTTGTTTAGTAACTATATGTAAAGCTAGGTCACAGAATATGCAGGAATATGTTAAATGAAAGCATCAATCTGAAGGACTTTATTTCTGCTCCATTTTTATCTCATGCTCTTAACTTAATTGGTGTGCTTTGCTTATCTTTTGTTAGATGGTTGTTGTGGTGGGATTTTCTCTACCTGTCATTCCTTTGTTATACAAAATATCTAGCATATTTCACTAGGACAGTATTTGAAAGGCAAAATAGCTGAGCAATGACAGCTTCTTCTATTGTGCATAAGGGTATAGCTGAAGCCTGTAAGCTTTCTTTAAAGTCTTTATAGTGGGAATGTTGTTAAACACCCCCTTGAAGTAAAGAAATAATGATGTCTTGTCCTGTTTCTGTTCCAATATCGACAATAATGTTGACAATTTTGATAACAGACTACATTTTCATTCTTTTTGTCATGTCTTCATCATCACTGATAACATTACTTCTCATAAAATCAAATAATATTTTTAATCAGGAGAAAAATAAGTACAATTTGCATAGCTGCACAAGAAGAAAATGCTTCCAATTTCTTGGCGGGGAGGGTGGGGGCAGTGAAAATATGATCTCATAGAGACAAAAAGACTGCAGAAATATATCTATAGCAGGATTAGCTTGGAACATGGGTAAAAGTGTTTTCTTACATTGCATCTTGCCTCGACGAATAGTGCTGACACTAATGGCATTTAATAGTGACAATAGAGTAAGAGGTCATACAACTTTTGTACAAGCTGTTTGAATTAATTTGCAGGGACTTTTCATAAAAATTTTATTTTTTTCCAATGTGATTACAGTAAGGACCAGTGCTTGTACAGGGAAGGAAAGGGCAGTAGAAGTCTTTGAGTGGTTTGTTTTATGAAAATGGCCTACTAGTACCAGACATTAATATTAACAAAGAAAAGTAATGCTTGGCACTGAATTCTGTACACAAAAACAGTGTTTAATTTTTTTTTTTTAAGTTAGTGAAGTTGTTTCCATTTCAAAAATCCAAGAAAAGAGACAAAAAATAACCAGGTGATTTGACCAAAATGCCTGAAGGAGTCCACGGGACTAATGAAAGGCACTGGCACGTTCAAGGGCTATTACCTTGGTGTTTCTCCATATGGGTTTTGGGAGAGAGACAAGTAAGAGTCATGCCTTCAGGTATTAGATCCCTAGGACATCTTCAGTAATAGTTTTTATTTTGAAAAATATAGTAATATCCACTCTTTTGAAACTTCTTCTCCGCAGTCGTATTTAGCTTGTACCTGAGTGTAAGCACTGGAACCATCTAGCTCAGTTGGAAAGAACAGCCCAGATGGAAGGAGAAAGGGAACACTAAAACTCAGTCTGAGAACAGACATCACCCCTGAGTGAAAGTACCTCTTCTTGGGCTTATGCAAGGACCATGCCAAAGCTGGTTGTCTGCCTGCTAAAACCATATCAGCAGCCAGTTAAACTTCTCACTGTTTTATGGGTTATCTTTTATGGAGCTGTTGTTTCAGAAAGAATAGCATTCCCTCTGAAAGTTGTCTGGTCATTGATTAATGCTTTCTTTGCCTCAAATGAAAGCACAAAAAGACACGACACAAGTTTTGAAAGAAAATATCTTTAGATGTTGCCTAGAAACCTGTAAGGGAAGTAATTACAGGACATGCAAAGAGCAGTTAATTTGTGTGAGAGAGAGAGAGATGATTTTGTTAATTTCTAAACATGCAGTTATACCTCTTTTCCACGACCTGAAGTTGCTGAGAGTTACTGAACTGGAAGCCAGGACCTGAAATAATCAGCCTCTGCCCTCCCAGTGGGAGTTCAGGATGGTGAGTCAAAGGCAGGCAAGTGCCAGTGCTCTTTTGTCCTTTTAAGTTTCAACCCTGCCACTGAGTTCACTGAGGTCCCACCTCGTCTCTTCCCCTTGAAATCACCTTTCAGAAAATTTGTGCATGCACACTTTCCTTGCCAGACAAAGTTAAAAAGGATAGCTTCATTGATCCACACAGAAAACACATTCTTTTTTCATTTTAAAACCCTTCCCAACCAGTGTGATTTTAATTCTAAACATACAGCTGATAGCATTCCCACTGGCACTGGATTACTTTCAGCATTTGGAAGTGAAAGCCATCTGGGAGGTCTAAGGGGAGTCTGTGAGCTCTGATACCCAGACTTCAAGCTTTAGAAATTTTAATTGCTGTTACTTCAGTAGTCAAGGACCAGTTTATTGTAAGTGACCACTAGATTTGTAGCTTTCAGTTCTCAGTGAGTAAATTATGAGTTTCTACACTTGGCAGGTTGTTTCAGAATATTTCCATTTACTTTTGTCTGTCCTAAAATACCTATTTAACATAATGTCTAAAAAGATAAGTGAGTGCATTGCCTTTTTAAATATACCCAGGCGTTAGCCTGCATATTTAAATTCAATTGGTGCTAAAAATCAAGTTGACCTAGAAGGATGTACTATGATTTCTAAAGAAATATGTGCTAAATTACTTCAAGGAACTGAATTTGTAACTCAGCTCAAACAGTAATTTTCTCTATTGGCAGTGGCATAAAGAGACACCCTCTTCCCTTGTAACATATGCTCTTCTGGATGACCTTTGGCAAGTTTCACTGCATCATGTGAGTGCTGCAAAAGACAGTGACAGCCATAAATAAGCAAACAAGTCCCTGAAGGGATTTTATTTTAAAATTTTCTTTCTGCGGATTAACAGAGTTGGAGATACTGATACACATATTGACTATCCCCTGAGAATTGTACATCAGTGCCACGATTATTTACACACAGGAATCTATCAGAATTTCAATTACTTTCTTGTGACTGAAAACAGGAAATACATCAAGTATTTCTCGGTCAACCTGTGAGATATTTTTGGTGATCACTTCATTTTGCAGTGAAGCAATTTCACAAGCTTGTCTGTATTAGTGTTTGTATGGCTTCCAGACTACAGCAAAACATCAGCCTGCAGTTTTGCTGAACATTTCTTGAAATTTCTTGATCATCTGTAATGGTTCCAGATCCAGAAGCAGACAACGATCTAAATGACAGGTACTGATGGAAACCTCAAGAGCTATTATGACCTTGCAATGATTTTTACTTTAATAAGTGATAAATATTGTTCTACCTAATGCTATCTTTTCTAGATGATGTTATATTTTTATTTTTAAAGCCTGCTTGCATGACATAAAAATAAAGCAAAGCAAGATCGTACTCAGTGTTTAATTTTGACTGAATTTAGCAACTTTTGTTCTGGAACAGATGAAATTATTTGAAATGACACTTCACAAAATCCCATGTCAAACTCTTACCATTTATAACTCTTTGTATGAATACGTACAAATTTGACTTGTAATTCTGTTACAGAAAGACACCTTCACTGGCTTTACAGATGTTTGCAAATCGTATTATGACAGCTGGTACTGATGTTCATTTGGATTAGAGATTCACATGGAGAGTACAGAAAATCGTAGTTCTTTTGGAAAATTAGCACAGGCTCAATATTGCACAGAAATGTTATAGGGCTGAGAAATCCTGAGCAAACCTCATCTCTCTCTGCTTACCCCTTGTAAGAAACAGAGCAGGATTTCTCTGTAGCTTTTGAAAGCATGTAGTGACAGGACAAGAGTTTAAAGTGGAAAAGATTTACATTATCTGTTAGGAAAAAATTAATTACTGTGAGGGTGCTGAGGCACTAGAACAGGTTTTCTGGAGAAGTTGTGGTTGCTCCATCCCTGGAAGTGTTCAAGGACTGGCTGGACTGGGTTTTGAGTAACCTGGTCTGGTGGAAGGTGTCCCTGCCCATGTCGGGGGAGCTGGGTTACAGTGCTCTTTAAGATTCCTTCCAGCCCAGACCATTCTAGGATTATAGGATTTATAACCTAATAACCATCTGCAGTTGTAGGTTTGCAGCTGAGGACATACAGTTAGGGGCCTCAGCTACGGAGCAGGCATGCTACAGTCATAGCCAACATACCCGTGTTTGTTCCTGTCCTTCTCTAAATGGCTTCTATATGAGAAAATTTTCATCTGCACAGTAGCATACTGATAATTCTCACCTGGTCACAGTAAGTTACAAAGTAATAGCATCTATCATGCCCTCTCTGATCTCTCTCTCTCTCAGAAGTCATCTTAATCTCAAATAATATCAATGAAAGTCAAGTCTTTTTCTGCCAAGAGGACACATGTGTTCCCATTGTGGTGGTTTTAACTCAACTTGATGAGGTTTTTTTAGATATGACTTAGAGAAACACATTAGAAAGCTTCCTAATATGATTTAATTGCCTAGGAGAGAAGTAAATATTAGAAAGTGTAATGGTCATTCCTACATTAAAAAAAAAAATCTGTGATTCCAAGGAGTACTTACTTGTAAAACCTTTCTAAGTGCAATAAACCATTCCAGGTCCTGAGCTCCTAAAAGAAGTTAACTGTCAGATTACTATGATTTGTGCTTCCTATTCCCATCATTACCCGGAAACAGAAGAAATCTTAAAGAAAGAGAATGCTTTAGTGGAATATCAGGCAATGTTTTCTGTGTTGTACAGCTTGGCTGTGAAACACAATTCCAAGCAAATCTGTAAAGTGATTTATTTTATAACTTGATTGAAGCACAAAGGCTTCAGATGCATTTTAATTGGGATGCAAGTGAAATAATGGATCCTTTTCTGTCCTAGTCTCTGTAGCCAACATTATATTCTGGTCTTCAGAGTGTATATGTATTACATAAAATTGTGGGTCACCTACTACATCACCTGCACTGGGCAAAGATCTTCCTGTGAACTTCTGTCAAAGAAGGTTTCAGATTAGATGCTAGTGAGGAGACCAAGAAAAGCAGCTTCTTTTTTAATAACTCAAGAAAATTAACACATAAGGGAACCAGGACCCCCATGACATCTCTTTGCTAATTAACCCCAACAGTTTGGTACAGGGATATCAAAGGTCAGAGCAATAGAGGTTTGTGCCTGTTTTGCAAGGGACGAAGACCAACCCTTGGCTTGAACAAGAAAATTCATAGGTAGATTATACCAAATACCTTATTTCTCCTTATAAAAGTCTGTCATTTGGAAGTCTAATTTTGCTGTGATTTGCAAAAGTATAAGAACTTTGAGCCAGTGTCCACGTATTCCACTCATTCAATAGTGTGCAATAGAAGCACAGAATCAGCACTCACAGAACAAGAGTAGTAACTCCACCAAACCCATTTAGGCTTTCTCTACACATGTGGTAGATCAAAGGACTTTATTGTACGTTTTGTTGGTTTGGGGTGTTTTTTGATTTTAACTGCTGAGCAATATTTGTTGATTTAGTGTACATGGAAAAATATTTTCCAGTAATTTCTTGGACTACCTAATTCTATTTCAACACTGCATGAGAGAGTACGATAGGAATAACAATGCTCTGTTTATAAAACAGGATAAAATTTTTAAGATATATTCCCTAGAAGAATATCATCATTATGCTTGAAAAAACTGAATAAACCACACATTAGACTATTTACAGGTGCACACTACTTTGTTTTTTGAACATGTTATGGACATTTTAGCATACTTTGACTTGAGAGACATAGGATTAATTTTGAATTTAAAGAGAGTTGCAGTCTCCATATGCTTCTGAAATATCCTTTATACCTGGAATCCTTGTGAAAGGCTCTTATTTACATAGCCAGTATCATACGAATATGTGTATGTACTGCCACAGAAGAGAAAAAGTGAATCTAATACTAGCAAAAATCGATGAAAGGGCTTTTATTTGGCATCTTCCTTGCTGTTTGTAAACAGCGTTAAGAAGTGTGTGAGGAAAAAGTAAAAAGCAACCAAAGGTTTAGACTGATTTTTCTGATGGGGTTTGTAAGTAGACTTTAGTTCTTGATAAACTTATGATATGATACATTTAAAATTTCAAATTTGTTTTGTTCCACATAGCCATGGAGTTAAGGGATATTCTTTTTGAGACACGAAACAGTAATGGCTTGTGAAAATGCAGATTTGATAAAAACAATAGCTTCCATTTTGAAATAGTTTCATTGGTTCTAACCTGGGTTTTTCTTTGCTATACCTATACATCAATATTCCTTCTAAATAAAAGGGCCTATGTCTGTAATACTTTATGGTTCCCTCAGTTCCAGCTATCTTTGAAAACATTGGGGCACTTTTCACTTGCTAAAAAACACGCATACAGAAATAACCTAAGGAAGGAAATGAGAGTTAACATAGATTTCATGTATGGCAGCCAAAAAATACAGGAAGATCAAACATGTACAGGAAAATTATGAGTGGGAGGAAGGGAGGGAGACAGGGCATGAAATACTTCAGTTTTCATATGCTGCTACAAAAGGTAAACAAGCAAGCAAATGTGCTCTTATATCTGTAGAGAGATGTGTTACAGCTGGAGCACTCATCATCAGAATGTTTGTACGCTGAATGGTTTTGCCTCTGTGCATGTGAAGTGTCATTATGCAGTGGAGGTATTGAGGATGTGGGATATTAATTCAGGCACCCAGAGAGAAGAAAAGACATTAGAAATTCTATTAGCTGACTAATGACTTTAATTTTGATTTTGAAGAGAAATAATGGCGACTGACAAACACTGTAAAGAAAAGCTGTATGGGGAAAACACCCAACATTTTTCTGAAACAAAGATAATTTGGGACTCCTGACCCCTCTTTCCCCCTAAGGAAGGTCGTTGAGAGCAGAACCAAACTGCGTCTTGCTTCCTTGCTGCCCCACTCCAATTTCAATTTCTGCTTTTGTATTTCCTGGTGGTCCTGGAGGATTAATACATATTGCTAGAAAATAAGAGCTGTCTGTTCAAGTACTCAAAGACTGTCAAGGGTCCCTGTAATCTTGATAAGATAGTTTGACTGAGTCAGATACATCCGTATCCATCTAGTTTGTATCTGTTTTTCAAGAAGGTGCCTAAGGAAGAGGGCAAGGACAGGTGGAAAATACCAGAGTATTTCACACTGTCATCACTCCTGTACTGTAAAGATTAAGATAGTCAGGGTAAGTCACTGGCTCTGCTTGGAGCTGAATTCAGCACATATGTTATGTAAGACTTGAGCTGCCTGAGGGTCTGAGGAGCTCAGGCTGCCCTCCACAAGAAAAGAGATTTTGGCCACCACCCTTGTCACAGAGAAACAAGTAGCACAGACCACATGCTGATCTGCCACAGAAATTTCCTCTCCAAAACTGACCTACTAATTTATTTTAAAATGCTCACAAGGACAGGCAATCTTTCACAGACTTGTTTGAAATGTCCTCTTGAACTAAGAAATAAAAAGACATTACGCTGACTTAAGTACTCTATCCTCCTGTCTTAAAGAAAGACTGCAAATGTCACATGTATTACCCATGCTGATCTAATACATTCAGATTTTAGAGGAGTGGGATTTCAGCTCTGTTTGTGTCCCCAGAATTTCGTGGTGAATAAAATACAAGAATAGCTGCATGCTGTATTCATTTCACCCTGAGCATCTCCAGGCCCTTTGTGCCAGCTCTGTTATATCCAGGGCTGAGATGATGAATTCATCTCAGTACCAAAGAGTGCTGACCCTGGGCAGGCATCTCTAATCGGTTTTTAAATAATCAGACTGGCAAGCAACTTAATTCTGAGATCTCTACTTACCAACCAGCCTACAACCACTTTCCTGTAGTGATTGCTTCCATGAACTACACCACGTATTTCGGACAGTCCAAAGACCTGAAGATGGGGATCAGTTGGACAATTTGGCAACATACATATCTCACAAGGGTTCATTTTAAAGGGATGGGGGGGGGGGGGGGTCATATGCCTTTATCATTTTTTTAGGTAAATCTTCAGCTGAAGAAACCCTGCCAAAACCTATTCCCTTCCACACACACCTCATAATTCAACCCTGTCCCTCAGCTGAATAAGACACCAAGCAGAGACAGGAGTCAGCTGTGGAGTTTAAACATCCTGCTTTGGTCTTCCCCCAGGCCTGTGCATGATTTGCTGCTCCAGATGGATCCTTATAACTCTGTGAGGCCTGATGAGATTAATTCAAGGATAAAGAGCTGGCTGATGTCATCATGGGAGTTCTCCCAGTGAATTTTCAAAGTTTTGGGGAGTCTAGAAGGGTCTCAATCAACTGGAAGTTGGCAAATGTTGTGGTAATTTTCGAGGGCAAGGAGGATGACATTGGTAACAGCCATGTCTTTCAATCACAGGAGTTCAGGTAAGTGGCCTAACTCAGGGCATATATTCCACTAATCAGACATCTCTCTAACTTTACTGGCATGTAATTTTAGCTAATGATCATTACAAAATAAATTTTACAACTGTAGTATTTTTACATCCTTTGAATGTGTACAAAGTATATAGAATACATGAATCTTTGAATATACTTGAAGAACTAAAATTTTCATCAAGTGAACACCATGGGAACTGAGGCAATTAGTGTTCTTTTTGAAATACATCTTTTTTGTTTGGACTACATGGAGTTCATGCACTAGGCTCTGGGATGCACCAACACTGGGATTTCAAATGTCAGATACAGCTCTTGGCAGCTCATTAGCTGTGGGATGGCATTAGAAATTAGGTGGGGGATCGCTGGCACAAAATAGAATTTAACAGTTTACTAACACCTTGATGAGGGCTTTAAGGATGTCAGTGGCATTAGAAAAATGGCAGTGGCAAACAGGAACATTTTGCACTTTCTAACCGTAGCTTTGCTGGATTGAGATGCAGTTTAACGTAGCAGAGAATGGGCATAACAGAAAAGTCCATTAGAAAAATTAAAGCTCAATTCTTGCAGGACATAGCTGACATTTTCTGATCACCAGAACAGATTTGAGTGGTTTCTGGTTTGTTGTCATGGAGCTAGCCAGAGGAGAAAAGCTATGGTGCCTAGCCCTTACCCGCAGTCCCACAAATGTGAAATATGCCTCATATGTGCAAGGTAAATTCTGTTTTCACCAGGAGTACTAGGTGTTTAGGGGATGGATAGATATTTTCAGATATTATATTATTACTTTTTTGCCACGGATTAGAGAGGTGTAAAGATGAGAGCAACCAAGAAACTGTCTCCAGGTGTTCAAATATGAGTTAGGAATAGATGTATTTACCAGGGCCAAGGAAAGGACTGTGTTGGGGGACACTCAGTGCCTGACATACCCAGGCTGCAGATACTCCTGGTACAAGAATATCATGGTGCAGCATGTGGCATGCTTAGAAGCAAGTGGCTTAATATATTTTGCTGAGTGCAACAAGGGGAAATTAACCAGCAGCCTGGATGACACTTACGTCCCTGGAGATCTAGTGCTTAGCTCTCTGACTGAACAACAGAAACATGAAAATGGTGGTCTCCCTGGCAACAAACATAAAAGTGAGTTTGCCTGAAAACCTACCTCTAGTTTCAAGGCTGAGGCATGTCATTACCCATGTTGAACATTTTATTTTAATGTATTTGACATTCAATGCTTGCTTTTTAATAAGCAGCAGCCTCATAAGTGATGGCAGATGATGAAGGCTCAGAATTCTGCAATAAGCTGAAGTAATAAGATAGCTACTATAAATTCTAGTGACTGAATTGAAGTTTTAGTAAGTATTCAAGGCCAGGTGGCATGGGGGTCTGGTCTAGCAGAATGTGTCCCTGCCTATCATGGCAGGGGAGTTGTGATGAGATGATCTTTAAGGTCCATACCATTCTATGATTCTATGATTCTTTGAACTTCTTCCTTCATTGATAAGAAATAAATATAGGCACAATCATACATCATTAAAGTCACTGGAAAGCTCAAACCTTTACTCAAACACATAGTTAGCATTACATTTTGTTTTATTTCTTGAAGATCTTTGTTCATGCTTCTAGGAGTTCTGTTTCTTTTCTTATCCAAAGGACACGATAGTCCTTCGTATTCCTGTCTGAAGCTGAGTTTCCTCTGACTTTTGTGAATGCTACCGTGGCGTTATGATAACTAAGAGCAATTGAAGCATCTGGTGTATCGTTAACTTACAATCTGTACTTTGCCTCCTATCCTAGCTTAATCTATCCTATGACCTTTTTTAACTAGCGAGCTTCAAGCAGCTACAGTTTAAAAAACAGCAATAAAGTGATTTGTACTACCTCTCAGGATTCTGGCTCTCAGAAGTCATCATGGAAGATTCCTATTTTAACACATTGCATGTGCTGCTGCAGTATCTCCTTCTTCCAGATACCCACGTGTTTGAACTATCTGACAAGGTGTTGAGAGACATTGAACTAGTTTAACCATCGCCACATTCAGGTGAATTAAGGTGCTAATTCCCACCACCTCTTGTTGTTGCTCCCCACAGTCTATTGATCCTCTAGTTTAGTCTGGAAGAAACACTGCAGGCAGAAAGCTTTGACAAGTATTTAGTATGAGGTTGTCTTTGTTCTGCTCCCTCTGTATCTTCTCTGTTTCTTGCAACTGTTTTTTTCCGCACGGCTCTGGCCACACGGCCAGAGATGACAGCGCTGTACAAACGGTGTGAGGCACACAGCAAAAAGAAGGCATTCACATTTTAAAGACATCAAAAATGTTCCCAGTGACATTCCTCAGAATGAGGTGTACTGTACAGCAGCATCCTTCCATAGGTGCCAACTGCAGTGAGTTTGCATAAACTAAGGTACCGAAACTAAGCACGGTGAAAAAAACCAAACATAATCAAGTGTTTGCAGGCATTTGAGGTGACCCATTTGCAGAACAACAGAATGTAAGTACTCTACAAGATAGGCAGAGTGTAAGATATTACATATCAACAGAAAGGCATTCAAACATACTTGGTTCCCATATAACCTGCATACAACATAAATATATGACAGATGAAAGCTATTCAATAATTGCAAGTAATTACCACAGTTACCTTCCCTGCACACTGCGATTGCCTGCTTGAGGAAATATTTGCAAATTGATTTGGCATATTTAAAAAAAAATACATTTTTCCTTCTTTTTCTCCACTTTTTGTTTTCCATAGGAGAGTGTCTTTCTACTTATCTCTTTCCCTTTGAGTTTATCTGATAAGTTTGTCAATATAAGTGCCCACAGCTGTAGTTGAAGAGCATCTGAGAGGCATGTCTGTGCCAATGCATGAAAAGGGGAATTAAATACATTCTGAAAAGGCAAAGTCATTGAAGCTGCCAAAGCTTTGACTATACAAGCTTTGATTTTCAGCTCATAGTAGCAGACTAAACTGACAGGATCAGAGCAATTTTCAAGTTTGCTTTTAGTGGAGGAGAGTAGGGAGAAGAGATCAGCAATGTGGATTGGAGCTAAATGGCAAGTTTTTAAGAATAAAATGCACATCTGCCACCGAACTATTTAAATAATGGATTGTAAGTGCCTTTCAAATCATCTAGAATAGCAAAAGGTCTTCTAAAGGTTACATCACACTTACAGCTGAGAATTTCTATTGTCACCTTCAACGCAAATCTCTTTCTACTACTGTGCTGTTCGGTGTGAGCCACTCTCTCTTCTATATGTATCCAGGATAAATTAAGAGGCACTGAACTGCAGAGATCTTAGATTCCCAAAGCATGTTTCCTCAGCTGTAAAACTGAACTGCAGTACTTACGTGCCTACAAAAAGACTGCTCTTCTGTGGAGTCTTCCAGACAAAATGTGATGACTACATGGCGCTGTATGCAACACTGAAATGCTACATCTTGCCACACAAAGTTCTTAGCTGGCACAGAGCATGAGCTGGATGTTATAACCTTCTATCAACTTGAGTAGTTATTTTTCATGTGAGACCATTCCCTCTCCAGTCAAACTCGGGAATATGTCTATTTATTTAAGCTGCTTTCATGGGGATTGCATGCTGCAGCTGGAAAAGTGTTTGCTGAAGGTTTTCACTATTTCAGAGGGCTTCTTTCTGCCTAAATTGGGTGTTGCAATTAGAAGAGAGAATCTTTCTTAAAAACAAAATAATTTTAAACACACTCACCAAACTGTGCTCCTCACTAGAAACTGATGCCTTTCTGGTCTGTAATTTCCTTTCCCAGCAGCATCGTAAGCGGAATTAAATGCTTGTTAGCTCATTGCACGAGCATGCTTATCTGAAAGCAACTTAAAAATGTTCCAGCAGCTGAGCAAATTTTAAAATGTACCTTTTAATATTTTGCATATGGAATACAGCACTGTTTCAAGAACTTAGTAAATAGACAAATACAAGAAGCCCCAAAAACATGGTTATTACTCATCTCCCAGATCAAAAGTTACAGGAGTTACCCATTTATTGTTACTTTTCATATTCCATTTGCAGTAACAATTGGTCATAATGAGTATGACTACAAAAGAAAGTGGTGGTTAGAAAAGCATTTATTTGTTAAAAGTACAGCCTAACACATGATTGAGAGAATGTCTACACTATCTCCTTCTCCCCGTAAGGAAATGTCAGGTTAAACCTAAGTTTTTGTTATTCCCCAAAAACAAATTTGATCACCCTTGCAATCCTAACCCAAACCTCTTCTTTGTCAAGTCTCCTGGAATAAAGGTCCAATAAGTAGAATTGAGCAATGTGCATTCAAGAATTTAAAGTGAATGAAGTAATGCCTACAGTGTGGTGCAGAACTCTGCTATCAGTGCTGCAGTCCGTAAGTCTCCGCTTTTGCTGCTGTGCATAAAGGAAGTCAAGTATCCAAGAATGCCTGGGACTGATCTCCTCCTGAGTCTTTCCTGGACACCGTCCCTAAAAATTTCCACCCTTGACCAAACAATCCTCTGTCATCTGAACAAGCACAGCTGAGGAAGCTTCTAAAAAGTCAGTGACACATATAAATAGGCAGATAGGTAAGTAGCTATAAAATAGAGACTTCAAAGCAGTTGCTCAAATATTAACCACTTTGTTTAACAGCTTCAGTTGGTGAAACAAATCCCCACCTCTTTTGTCTAACAACAGTATTCGTAGGTACTACTTTCCTGCTATGACTAATACGTATAGTGAAAAGTAGTTTGCAGGCTATCACTAGTACAGATCAGCTTAATTTTTTTACCTTAACCATATTGCTTAATTTGATAATATCATTTGATTTATTTTATGGTCCTTTTTTTCTTCTTTTTTTCTTTTTCATTTTTTTTCTTTTCTCTTTGTGGAACTTCAGAGTTTTTCACAATTATTTAACTTTTTTTGAGTATAAGATGTCCCAGACATTCGTTGCCTTAAAATTGTATATTCGAAAAGAATTTATACAAAAATAAAGTACTAAATGATCATATTGATCATGTCATTGTACCATAGGCTTAAATGCTCATGGTTTCTGGGTTTGAAATTTTGTTAATACTGATTAAGATTCCTGGCTGAAATAAGGAAGTAGATTGTAGTTACAGAGATCCCCAATTCAATGTAAGGTATCCGGAAAGGTTTCCTGATATGGTCAGGATTTAATTCCTTTGTCTATTTCTGTAGTTGCTAGTTAGACATGTTCTTACTTATCTATTCTTATTGCCTATATAATAATTCCAATCCTGCCTCAGCTTTCTATAAAATCTCATTCTCTTCTCTTTACCATGGGATTATCAAAAGAACATAGCCTTGGCATTGGACTCACATAATTTCAATCAGTTCAACTGATTAAGGAAGTGCAGTCCAAACAGGTTTAATAGCTTTTAAAACATAAATAGCTTTTAGCTGTAAATGTTTAAATGTGAGTTCTGATAAAGACTTAGAGATCACCAGACTCCTTAGAAGCTGAAACACACAGCATTTCTTTTGTACTCTACAAGGATCTGGCCTAAAGATATGTTTGTAAATTTCCAGATAAATGAAATGTAATTTCTGTCATGAAAATATATAAACAAGGGAAAGTAGGAAACAGGTTGAGATTGGTTTCTCAAGAGATCTTAGTTCCATGTGCATAATTGTAAAACACGTTAGTAACACTGTCTCTCACTAAAATTTTTCCAAAATAATTCTTTCAAGTGCTATATATTTTTTTTAAATATGGCAGCACAGAATATTTTGCCTGAATGCAAGTTACTCTGAAAGTATTTCAAAATGCCAAAGTGGTTTCTTAAGTATGAAATCCCATAATGAACTAATATAAGAAAAAGAGGACGTACTTTGTGCTATTTATCAGGCAGAAATTTTTTGAGGAATGTCTGATACCTTGCTAGATGTTCTGCTGATTATTAGTAAGGGCAATCATCAAAGCAGATCACAGCAGAGCAGATGTGCAGTCAACAAAAATCACTGTTATTGGTGATTTGATATTTGAACTAAATTCATCAGATAAAGTGCTTCACTAGAATATTAAAAGAGCCAAAGATACTAGGCTCTAGACTAGGAGCTCAAAAGCAAAAATAAAGGCAACAAGATACATTTAGTGCATCTCAAGGTTCAAAGCACATGACCACAGCCGTAGTTGAAGTAAGGTATAGAAAGGGTTTCAGCTTTTCAAAGAATATGCTGCCATTTTGACTGTGTACACCAACACACGCAGACTACTGGGGAGGGATGACCAAGAGCCATGAGAGTATCTTGTAAAAACAAGTTAAATAAAGTTGAAGATTTCAGTAAGAAAGGCCCCCAGGGAGTTTAGACTTGGGAGTATGACACATATATGACACATGCAAGAAAGTTATTGGTGCTGTTATCCTAAAAAATGGTCAAAATTGTACTTTTCTGTGTTACAGTACTGCTAGTGAAAGCCTGGCATCTGTACTCTCGAATAGTGGAAAATGGAGGGAGGTGGTCTGTAGCTACAGAGGTGAAGAGTTTTGTCTGCTTGATTTCTTTTTGCTTTTGCATACAAGAAAACAAGATTAGCCAGAACCGACATTTATCTCCAATGCCAAGCAACACCAAAATAAGGTTCCCATATCCGATAATAAGGTGGGTAAAAGCATTAGAATTACAAGCTCAATTAACACTTGAGTTCAAATAAATTTTTATAGTATTCGATAAACCCTAAAGGAAAGAGTAGGAGGTTCCTGAATTTTCACAAAAACAAGCAGACGAGTACATAAGCAAAAAGCCTGTGAATCATCAAAGGGTATCAGAGACACTGCTAAAGATGAGCTTAATTAAAAGTCACTGGAATTCAATATGTGACAAACATCATATGCCCACACTCTTCAACCAGTTAAGAGTGGGCTCTCTCAACCAAGAGATCTTCTTGAAAGATATCAGCATGGCAATTCCTCAGCTCAACATGAAAGAAATATTTTTAATGCACATGAAAATATGCAAAAAAGTTAATAACTAAATAATTTTTTTCCTAGGTCCGAACGAATAGAGGCACTGAAAAATGCATGCAGCCAAAAATAAGCCCGAGCAAGTAAAAGAGATGATATTCCCAACACTGTTAAAAATAGCTGTTGGAAGAGGAAGAAGTTTATTGCCACCAGAAAAAAAAAATCTATTAACATCCCTCAGACAGTCTTACCAAGCACAAATAAATAGGAGATTATGCTTATCAAGTGTTTCATTTTT
This sequence comes from Parotia lawesii, assembly GCA_003713295.1. Taxonomy (NCBI): domain Eukaryota; kingdom Metazoa; phylum Chordata; class Aves; order Passeriformes; family Paradisaeidae; genus Parotia; species Parotia lawesii. The sequence goes on along the minus strand of RAHM01000117.1, from coordinate 509,091 downwards.
AGATGGAGTATCTGTTATGAAATTACCTTGAAGACACATTTCACAAAAAAATACAGGTGAAATCCTACTTCCCATTATACCCATGCAAAATGTCTTAGTGGAAAACAGCAGGAGAATAATAAAATATGTCCTACCAAAATGAGGCAGACAGGCTTTGATGCTTACTCAGTTATGCTGAAAAGCAGAATAGCACTGGTGAAATATAGCTTATCACCACTGATTTTTAAGACCAGTATTAGAAATTAACATCAGGATATCTACTGACCTGCTGGTGTGTATTGACAAAGAAGGCAAAACAATATACTCAAAATATGAAGTTCCAGGAAATACCAATATTTTTTGAAAAGCAGATTGTATCTACCTCTGGTGGGAAACACCAGAGGCAAGCAGTAGTCAGACATAAATGTGCACCTACAGCACCTAAGCGATGTCTGCAGGTCCCAGCAGGCCGAGAATTTAGCTGTCGAGATGTTTGTTCAAGAAATCCTCATAGAGACAATTATTACATTAGGATGTAATAAAGAAGTCCCAGAACATGCCACAGCTAAGAGCAATAGATTAAACAAAGCTAAATGATGTGCTGAGATCCACAGAGCACTTCATATAAAAGCACTTCAGGCTTGCTCACTGGCTATTTATCAAATTTATTATACAGTGTTGATGTTTATTAGCTGTTTGTTACATTTGGCTGGGAGGAAGGAGAAAAAGAATGGTAATTTTTAAGAGCACGCAGCCTAAGCCATATTGATTAACAAAAACTCTTGATCAGCAAGACAGCTAATGATCCAAGTGTGTTTTGAATTCCCAGGTTTAGAGTGGCTTTTCATGCTGAGACAACCTCTACACTGCAAAGTCATGACTTTTCCAAATTTTCTCTTTTCTTCCAGAAAAGTGCACAAACATCGGTGGGTTTGGTACCACTACAGGGAAATCAGAAGGTGTCCTTCTTCTCAACTTCACTGCTTTCAAAGTTTAATACACAGTTGTAGGGATGGGGGAGAAGAAGATAATAAAGTGGAGGAAGGTGTACCTCACCGTCATGGGTGCAGTGCCAGTGCATGCTCATCTGCAAAAGACACAAGCTGAAAGATTCCTTGGTTGCAGCCAGAACATACTGTACAAAATACATACAGGCTTCATGACATATACTCCTTATTTATATTTTGACACTGGGCTCCAGACAGAGTCCTCTGAGAACAGGAATGGTTTATTTTTAGCCCATATCATAATGGTGAGGTTCTGGGCTTTTCTTTAGCACAGTAGCACAAGACTTGTCAGATTCAGTGAAGCATCTGACCAATTTTTCTCATAACTCTGCTCTATCTTCATGTTCTAGGAGTAAGATTATTCTCTGCTTTTGCATGTTTCCCTGTCAGAGACTTTCATTACTCTGACAGAAACTTGCCTGCACCAAAATAAATGGAGACAGCTGCAACCAAACTTATTTGTCATAAAAGATTTCTCTCAATGCTATTTTCTACTGTACTTCACAAGCTCCACTATGGGCAAAGGAACAAGGGCAACAAGGGCAGGACATAGGATACCGCAGCATCCAGGTTTTTCTGCAGGTGAACTTAATCACTAATATATTTCCTGTTGCTAGTAAAAGAAAAACCAAAACCAAAACCAAACCAAACAAAACAAAACCAAAACAAAAAAACCCCAAAAAAGCCCCAACAAGATTGTGACCTATAAGCTTTCCGTGCCTCTTCAGTAGCATTTCATCCACCATGGTATGCTGTATTGCTGCTTTCATTATTAGAAGATTAATAAAGCCACATGGTATCTGAAGGGCTCTCATAAAAGTAGTTGCAATTCACATTTACTGTTCTACCTTTCTGTCTTGTCTTTTACACAGTATTCTGGTTCCATGTCTTTTTTGAAACACTGTTGTACAAAGACATGATAAGGGCAAAGGGGATTGATTTAAGCTGGTTAATATTAGATTGGATATTAGGAAAAATTTCTTCAGCGAAAGAATTACTAAAAACCAGAATAGCCAGGCTGACAAGGGACGTAGATGAGTCACCATGTCTGGAGGTATTTAAAAGACCTGTACGTATGGCACTTAGGGACATGGCTTAGTGATGGACTTGGAACTACTGGGTGCCTTATTCCACGTTTGTAATCTCTTGACCTTTCAGGGCACAACCACATTGATTTAATCTTCTACTGACCTGTTTTTCCTGGACAAACTTCCTTTCAAACCATTGCCACAGAATAATCTGGTACAGGATCATGCATTTTGTATTTAGAACTATAAATGTGAGATATGGCAAGGAAGAAAAAATTCTATTGTAGAAAAATAATTTGAGGTATCATATTGACAAAAAACCCCTCATGCTCACATGCCATTTCTTTTAGTACTTCAAGGACTAAATCTGATGTTGTCCTCTTGCTTTGGTTTTAGGCTCACTGACTCAAGTGCGTAATTGGGGAAGAAAAGAGGAAACTCTCGTTCTGCATTTGTTAGAGAATGCATTTTAGCTGCATAGGCTGCTGAAGGTTTTTCTTCCTTTCTTCAGAGCGAACTCCACTCATGTATTGTATGTAATGGACTTCCTGTACTGTGAGGGTTGGCATAAGGAACATATTCTCTCTGAAAAAGAAGAATGTTATTTTCTTAAAAGCAGGTTGAATAATTCACATACAAGTATGCTGTAACTGTAAATCTAAAATTTTTTCACCCATCCATTTATGATCTATTTCATGTGAAATATGAAAACTCAAATCTTTTCAAAGGAATTATTTGCTAAAATATATAGTGCACAGTTACATGCAGATTTATCATGCAAAAATACACTTAAAAACTGTCAGGAGACCAAGTAGGACTGCAAACATAGTTAGCTGTGAAAACAGGCAACTTCATTGCAACAACTAAGTCAACATCAGCATTTACGGGCATGCAGAGAGGGATGTGGGCAGAACAGAGCAGATTTTGGCACTAAGGCTGCCTTTGGATCAGCAGGTATTGCCGCAGAAGGAAAGGGTTGTGGTCCACTGCAGCCTGCACCAGAGCTGATCCATCCTGCTGCTCAAGACATTCTTCCCCTTAGGAACTGCAAGAGTTCCTGCAGCAGATTAAAGAATTGCAGCAACTTCTCACCTGGAAATGGACAGGGTTGGGATGGTCTTGGACATGGCATCTGCATGGGGGCTGAGGTGTAGGCTGGCCATTGGCATTGTAGTAGGTGCTGGCGCTGGGCTCAGGCCCCTCTGGACCAGGATCCAGTTGTAGAAGTACTGAGTGAAGGTGGAGACTTCAGGCAGTTTGGCTCTGGCGCAGCCTTTTCTCCAGCTGGTCACACCAAATAATCAGAAGAAGTCAGCATGGTTATCTCTGCTGACAAGAGTCCCTCCGCTGCCACCCTGCAGCAGAGCAGAGAGGATTAAGGTGCTGTTGGGTAGTTGCCAGCAAGTAGAACTCCAACTTAACTATAGATATTTTTAATGGTAAATAACTTAGCTAGTAGCTATTTTCTATTGCTACTATTTATTTACTATCTCATAAGGCCTGGATGTCCTGCAACATCACTCTCTTTGGGGAACATGGGTACAAAAATACAGTAACAAACACTTATTCTGTACCTATTCAGAAAATTGCACTGTAGTGATGCTTTTCTATCAGAGCCATTCATATGAGCAATGAACTTAATCATAAAATAGAAAAAGATAATTTAGTCACAGAAATAGAAAGCTGTACTCTTCTTCTTGAAAAAAAGGCAGACTAGGATTTGCATAGTTCATACGGAAATATTTTTCCTTTCCTAGAAAGTAGTGTTGGATGTGCATTGTAAAGTCAAATGAGAATGCTTTATTGAAAATACATTATTTTCATGTTTTAATCTTAATTATTCTCTTTGGGGCTCTGTTGCATAAAATTACTAGGTGTCAGAATATATAATCTAAACAATCAAATTGTGGGGAAAACCAAAATGTTTATACATGTCCATATCTCAGATTGGTGAACTGTCTTATGAGTCAGCACCTATGCAGACACAGATATTTGTGGAACAGAAATACTTGTAAATGGTGCAAAAGAAAGTATAATCATGTGAAGAAAGCAGAAGCGTAAACTGTCTGAAAATGTCTAGCAGAAATTTAAAAGTAATGAGTCTATGAAGCCAGCAAATTCAAATCAATTATCTATAGTGTCCTCCTCAGACACCTCTCTACTGACACAATGAAAGCTGTCTCCCTGTCTCAAAAGATAGCCCAATGATTCCTAAGGCATCTTGTTGGCCTCTGATTTGCCATTTAGATCACGTTCCAGAGCAGCTCACCTTAAGGCAGACTACAGCTGGGATCTCAGGTGTTCTGTGTAGGCTTTTTTTGTCCATTGATGGGTGGACTAAATTTTAACTCGAAGAGCATAATCTAGTGTTTGTACAAAGGAGGGCTCAACATAAAATGGTTTTCATGCATGTCACTAGGAATCCTAGACTGGACTGAAAAGTCATGCAAGCATCTGTTCATAAATTTCTTTGCCGTAAATACCTTTATTTGAATTTAATGATTTCGCGATTGATTTCTTGAAACCAGGATTGGGATATCACAGTCTTCAATATAAATACATTGGCTCCTTGCCCTTTCTTGTCCTGTGTTTTTGCCCCTGCCAGTGAAGTCTCAGTGTTGTCATTGACTACAAGTGTATGTTTATTACTTATGCACCCAGAGGGAGCAAATAACCACTTCATATTGCCAACTTTTTTTTCTAACTGGGCTGGCTATGCACAGTGCTCACTAGATCTAAATATATCTTTTGCTGAGCAGTCAAAGTCAAATCACTAAAGATTCTTACTAAAGACTCTCTCAATTTTTGAGATAATTAAGCAAAATTATTAAAGGGAACCCTTAAAGTCTATGTGGATGTAAAGAAATACGTCACTGTTAAGATTATTTTTAAATTAAAAAGATATTTTAAAGTAATATTACAGTGGTAATAATAATCACACTGTCATCAACTGGGGAAGATTCTAGGAACTACTGCAGTGTTAGGGAAGGTATAAAAGGCTTGAGGCAATGATGAACCTCCTAGGGGCTCACCTTTAGATTTCCATTTACTAAAAGGTAGTTTAAACATTGCCACAGGACATACGATAATTCCAAATTTGCAGTACTGGCTAATAACTTAAAATGTTTCTATGAATCCCAAGCCACCATTAGAAATGACTCTCTGGTCTTAATGCCAGCAATCCTGACATGGAAAGTAAGCATTAGGGAGCATTGAGACCCCCCCATAATGGGGTGAGACATTGGCTGCCCCACACAGATCATGTCCACTTTTATGGATCTTAGCAGGGGTCAGATCTAGGGTCTGCAGCATCCATGGTATTGTAAGGTGATGGGGAAGAAGGAGTTGGACCTGAGATGGGGGTCTGAGGGGTCGACCAAGAGATGGGTCTGAAGATTAGCAGACCATCCGTGGTATAGATTCAACATCCACACAGAGAAAATGAGTTTGAGCTTATAATGGTCATGCTCTGCGGTGGAGTTGATGCCCCAAAGTGGGGCTGATCAGCACTGTTAAGGTCTGACACTGAATGTGGAGTGTGAATTGTATTTTCAAGTGCTTCCAGAGTGCATTGATTTTAGTGGGATAACACTCACTACTGCACACTTGCTATACCTATTCCATGGACAAATACCCGGATGGCTTTGCTGTTTCAGACCTTTTATTTTTATGGGCATTAATCATGTCTCTGAGCACAGATTTTTCAATGGGACATACAGAAAACAGCTGAGTTTGGTTCTGTGGAAAACAGAGCTGTTTCAAGGGTAGGACAGTGCACTGAGAAGTTTCAAAGTGAGCTACAGGCAACATGATGCAGATCAGTTAAGGAAAGGGAAAATCTGGATAGAGGAGGTTGGCATGATCTGCAGTCTCTTACTCCTGCTTGTTTTGCTCTACTTTCCATTCAGAAAGAGCTTGAGACTTTTACAGTCATCCATCAGCTACCATAATAGCTAAAAAGTGGCCAGAAACACCAGACACAAGAAAGATTTCACTATGGGAATGAAATATTACAATTGACCAATCATGGAAAGAAGTTTACATTTATGCTTTCAAGATGCCACAGTTTTATATATACTTGCCATTGTTACAAGCTTGGTCCTTTCTAACCACAGTATTATCTAAATTAAAACTGACTTTGAATTCTGAAATTGTTACAAAATCTACAATTCTGTAGATTGTTTTTCTCTGAGAAGAATCTCAAAACCTTATGCCACATACTCTGCACATTTCCATCGGCTTTATATCACTGCCTTCAGTTCTGCACTTTGTTATAGCCCTTGTAGAGAATCTCGCAAGTGTCAGAGATTGTGATCTCAAAAAAACTCTTTTCACAAGGATGTGTGCATATTTATGTATGAAAGGGAGAGAAGAATAAGACTTGCAGACTCCTGAAAGAACCACAAAGTTACAAGATCTTGAATTTTCTAACACTTACAAAGAGAGTCTATTAAACTGCTGGTTTTAAATTGAATCATAAGAACATGAACAGAGAACAACCTAAAGGCACAGAAAACAGAAAAACAAGTAAATATAGTTGATTTTTTTTGTTTTTTGTTTAATTGCTACTTATTCCATACTTAAATATAGAGGGCTGTCTCAAGAAAGACTAATATTTATTTGCTTTTAGAATTTGATTCGTTGCATTAGCACTGCATCTGAATCCAAAACCTTCCTGTAAATTTACATGATGAGTCTTCCATTATGTTTGGTTTTGTTCCTGTTGTGGGGAAGATATGACCACAGAGCTCTGAGGCACAAGAGGCAGACAGCCATTTGAAAACATATTTCTTATACCACACAGCTTAGACACAATGTAGTCCTCAAAAAAAATCAGCCAGTTCTAGAATAATGTAATAAACTATTTTTAGGAGTGATCTTTATCTTACATCATTGCAACATTGTTTCCCACCCCAAATTACTGTTGTCTTTTCCTCTGTTTTGAAATAGTGTTTATCCCATTTTGGACTGATATTAACATTTTCTGTAGTTTTGGTACTTGTATGCTTTGTTTCCATGCTTAACTTTTCATCACATACGAACAATTCAGCATTGATCATATTTACCTTCCTTTGAGTGGTCCAATAACAGTCATGCATTTTGTTTGCAAAACCTAAGGGCCGAAATACAATCAGTCCTGCAATTACAACTGAAAAACTCTCAGGAGAAAATTAAATCTTTTTGCATTTTTTTCGCTGAATCTTCTGATCAAAAGTGTGTGCTACATTTATTGAAGACAATGTTTTCAATTGCTTTATTGTTGACTGAGACACAGAAGGGAGAAGAAGCTGTCATAAGACGTGGAAAAGCAGTGCGCTGGGGCTTTTCAGCCTCCACAGAGGGGTGATCATGGAGATGGTGAATCAAGGGTAAAAGGACCAGGGAATCAGCTTGGAGATGAACACCCATGGCAGAGCAATTCTTCAGAGTGTGCCTCCACTCCCTGACAGGACACAGAGCTTTTTATAAACAGCACATACTGCAGAATCCCTCCTCCACACTACACAGACAAACTGTACAATTCATCCAAGCCAACCATGACAAATGTTATTTTTCCATGAATAGAGTCCGTATTCAAAAATCTTTCTGGATGAATTCACGTAGTTTTGGAAACCTTATTCCAGTCTAGCAAACATCACTTTCAAAAAGTCCCTTTATAAGTCTTGGCTAAAATTATGTAATAATGAGTTTAGGTCCAGCAGCTAAAAAGACTAATTTTAACAGTGAGGTCAGTAAGAGGGAGAAGATGGTGACGTACGGTTTGGTGGCTGAAATCCAGTCCAAATAGTCAGCAAAGTAAAGTAAATACTTCTAGTCTGGCTTTGGTCTGCTCTTCCTTTGGTCTGCACCTGCTGAAAGACTCATTGATGTAGAGTATTTGAAATTATGATGTCCTGTGTGCATTATTAACATGTTCAGCAGTCACAAGCAGTCATGAGGCTGCAACATTTTAATCTGTTTATTAAGAAACAAACCACCTATTCTTGTTACTGGTGGTATTTAGGATTTGTTTCCACTGTGCACGCTGCACACCAATACCGTCTCAAATAATAAAAAGCTAAAAGTGTAGTCTCTAAATACTATGTATGACACGACTATGCAGAAAAAAATCCAACATTTACATATATTTTCCTCTTAACTGCTGTTCAAGCTCCCAGATAGAGCTTTAGTATCAGAGCTGAACTATAGCCCTATTGCACTTCAAGTTCCTAAAGAGAGAGAGGTTAAGGAAAGAGAACCAATGCTCCCACTATGTTTCACTGAATTTCATATATCTTTACTGTGACTACAGTCACATCATTCAGTTCATAGCCCTTAAGAAAACCTAAGGAAGCTTCTATTTTGAAGCAGTCTTTCCTGAAAATAAAATAAACAATCCAGACAAATATACAGTTTGGTATTAAAACTTCAGGTCTCATCTTTTAAGTACTTAAGAGATAGAGCATTGCCATTTGAGTAGTTCCTTCAATTCAGAACTTTCTTTTCCTAACCACAATGATGCTGACTGGCAGATAACATCATCAAGGCACCATGGAAGACAAGGGACTTAATTACAAGTAGGGCTATAATTCCAGAACAGGCAGTCATAGTCAGAGATAATTTTGCATCCTAAAAAAAATTTAAAAGAGTAATTTTCCTTCTGAAATATCTCTTGAAACACTCCAATAAAGATGTTGATACACCTTTGGCTATATCTAAATATGCTCTATCATGCAATGAAATAAATAATAATCCAGAAATACTACTCTTGCAGTAGTCTGTACTAAAAGAAGGAGCCCTTTTTTTTCCTGCAAAGTTGTTCTTCTACTAACATTGTATTTTGGGTTCATCTTTCCCACCATACAAAGTGACTGCAAAGTTGCAGAGGTAGGGGAAAACTTAGGTATTTCTCCAAGTCTACCATAAATTCTAATTTTGCAAGGAAAGGCTGAAAGCCTTTGCCTTCTTCCCATATCCTGATTGATGCCTGCCATGACAGGACTACAGACTTCACTCTGCCAGACATTTCTCTTGAAGTAAGAAAGTGTGGAGAGTGGTCAAACACCCCTTTGAAATGTTGGGGGTTAATTTTCATAAGGGGTGAAAAAAGACAAGCAGTGATTTTTAAAGAAACTAACAACCTTAAGGTTCACTTTGAAATTATTCGCAACATTTAAGGGCTGTGGTAGTACTTACCGCTAAAATCAGTGCTGGGAGTCAGTTGCTGCCTATGCATTTCTGTGATTAATGTCTCATAACTAATAAAATGGGCCTTGAGGGGCCACTGAAACTTTCAGCAACTAAGGTGACCGGGCTATTGGAGAAATGTCAAGATATTTGCAATGCAGTTCCCCCTATCAATAACTGTATTACACATAAGGTTAGGCAGGAAATATTGTCTTAAAGAGCCTGTTATAAAAGAGAAAATCTCTTCAGTATCTCTCAGTAAATCATTCCCTGTAGGCTACAACTGTAACTTATTATATAGCAGCGTTGCTGGGCTGTTTCCCTCCATGTTGCAATGGACTAAACACTGCATAATTCCTGTGTGAAAGGTGACCCGTCTCTTGGCTTCAATGCTGTACCCAAGAGTTTGGCAAAGTTATATTTCGGTATCATGAAGCAAGGACCACAGATGCAGTAACAGCTCACTCCTTAGTCACAAGGTTATTAACAAGAAAATATTCATCATGACTCCGATCTCTAGCTACAGACATGTTAATCTTGAATACAATTTCACAAGACGTTGTTGTGAACTACCAATGTTTTTCATTCCTTGAGGGAGCTGTTCTTGTCCTCACTAACCAGCAGTTGTGTCCTTGTAAGTATTAAATGCAAATGTAACTAAAGACCTCAGTTGTTCCAACATGAATGAAATTGAGCCATTATGTGATTCTCTATCTGACCAGACAAAGGAGAACAAGGAGAGAACACAATTACTGATAGTTTACATTTAATCTTAGGCTCTTTGAGTTCATCTCTTTCTATTTGCAATTTGCTGCACTACCCAGTACCACAGGACTTGGTCCAAAGAAAGATTCCTAGGTATGGTGATTTTTAGTATTTAATCTTCTTTTTCCTAGTATTTTTGCTTCCAATACCTCACTGAATAGGAAGCTTTAGAGGTAGCAATACAAAAAAAAAACCCAAAAAAACTTGTGTCCAAGTTTTGTTGGGATTTGTAGCAAATTACCAAATGAGGCATATCTAAGTGGAACTGGTCTTTAAGTTACCTTCTATGGGTCATTCCTACGTCATCTGAATAGCTTTTCAGGACCCAGAAAACACTTGGTCACAAAACTTCCCATGTTGTAAAATAAAGCCTACTACTGGGACCATTGCAATAGTAAGAATGAAATTGGTTACCCAGTGTTTACTCTTTAAGTCAGACTGATCATCACAATGAGTTCTGAAGCATACAGTATTGATTCTGACAAACAAGACATGATCTCATCAAAAAAAATCCTGTGATAGAAGAGCAGAACAAGCCCATTCAGATTTTTCACCACCAAAGTAAGTCAATCAGAAGTTGAATGACTGACAAATTCAGAAGCTACAACGGACCTGCAGCCATGCAGCACCATGCAGCAAATGTATCACTCTTCTTTCTTCACAAATGAAGTTATATTTACATCTTATTCTTACAAGCAAATACTCTATCAGCACCCAGAGACCAACATCACCACTGAGGTGATATGGCTCTTGGAAGATTATTTTTGATTCACAGTGCTATCAATCTCTGAATACAAAGATCTCTAAATGAACGGTTACTGCACTATATCTCATTAGTTCACTACGCAACAATGAAAAACAGACCCTGCTGGACATCCCACAGAGTAAGTCTGATGAATTTCAAGCTATCTGATCTGGCAAGACATCTTACAACGTCTTTTTAGCTTTGAATCTTCTTTCATTTGCACTGTTAGGCTGAACAAAACGACTAGGAAGAATGAGTGGATGAGGCCTCACAAAAATGTGGGTCCACAGGCCCTGAGGGACTTCAACTGTCCTACTGTGTTCTAGAAAGAGAACACAAGCAGTACATAAGCAATCCAGGTGGTTCATGAAAGACATCAGTGACAAATTCCTGACTCATCTGTAGAGAAACCAGCCGTGACATGTGCAGTCCTGGATCTCATATCCAAAACCGGGGAGGGTGTCTTTCGGGAATGTGAAAGCTGAAGGCAGCCTTGGCTGCAGGGACCATGACGTGGTGGAGTTCAGAACCAGGAGACAAAAGAAGGAATAGTAGAAAAAGTAAGATCACAGCCCTGAACTGCAGCAGAATTTGACCTCTTCAATGATGTCCTTAGAAGAGTGCAACAGGGTGACACCCTGGAGGTAATAGAAGTCCGAGAAATCTGGTCAATAGCTATAACATTCAAAATGAAGTCATGCGGCATGCTATTAAATTTTTTCCTTTTTTTTTTTTGTTTTGTGAAATAGTCTGCCTGGAAAAGTGACTTGCATTTCATTTTTTTGAGTGTGAATCCTCAATTATGTTATACTATATGCTGTTTAAATTATTCTGGGCTACCCAAGACATCTAAATCTTATTTTAAAACAACCTGGTTTTAATAATTACTTCACTATTTCACTGTTAGCTACACATCCACCCCAGCTGAACCAGTGACTTGAATTTGGAATAATAAATACTTAGAAGAAACATTTTTGAGAAGTTTGCAAATGAAGATCCATCTATAGAATTTCTTTTAGAAAATAGTTCTAATAATGATATATATTATAAAAGTTATAAGCAATCCCTGGGAAAACAGAAATAGAGGCTGAATGTCACAGTATAAGTTATTTACTGGAAATATGTGATGCTCAGTAAGTGCGGTGTAACTGCAAGAATAATATTAAAATCAAACACATGTTCATCAGCCCCCACTGGTACCTCATGTGCAGACATGTTCTCCTAATCAAGAACTGCACCGCTAGATTGAAAACAACTGGCAAAATCTCTTTTCTTTCTTTTTGAACTATAGCTCTTCACTGGTAAATGTTTCGGTGAACAATTTGTGGAGCTTACAGTGTGAGTCCTCATAATTAGAATGATTTTGTGATACTACTGACAGCTTCATATCTGTTCTTTGTCAAAGAGATCCCACTAATCTCTGAAATAAGTAGATTAAATAAAGTTGTTAGATTCAGGTATATGTCAGAGAAGTTATTCATCTGTCCTGAAATGCATGACTATCTGTTCTAATAATTTATTTCCATGGGCCCATTAATTTTATTGCGGCCAATTATATATTGTACCTCTTGGAGGTGGTTCCTTCAGATATCCCCTTATAACCGCTATGGACTAACTCTTCCCTGAGAGTTAATTTCCGGAAGTAACTTGATCCAGAAAAACAGTCCTCTTGGGCTGAAATGGGAGTAAAGTAGCCATATGGTGCAGGCTGAAGCCTAAATTATGTAGGGATAGAAGAATTAGTGGCTGTTTTGCATGTTTTTCTCAGAGGAATTATTTGAAAAAAAAGTTCTGTATTTCTAGCTTACTGACACAATAGCCAGCAAGTAATCTAGCAATCTACAATGATCATTTAATTTTTTAACGCGTGTTCTCAATAACAGACAGAAATCTGCTTTAGCAGGTCACAGATTACTAAGAATGAAGCTTAGAGATATTGACACCAATCTTACAGTGAAAGCTCTGAAGAGCTGTGCACCTACAGAAAAAGCTTTCATCCCCATTTCTTTTCCATTCACATGGGATGACTCAGTACTAAAAAAATCTAAGGAAAATTTATTAAATTATTTCCTGGGCATGTACAACTACAAGAATTTATGGATCCTTCAACTCAGGTCTTACCTATTATGTTGAATTCAAGACTGTAGAAGTAACTAGTTCTTCTTACGATGAATTCAGGGGAATTCTTTTGAAACTTTTAAGATAATTCATCCAATCTACATTTCAGTATATATGTAAATGAAAGTCCTATGAATCAACAAATCAAATTAGTAAGATATGAGTGACAGCAATTCCAGCAAATTTCAATCAGTTCTTGATTTCAGTCAAGAACTGATTGAAATCAAGAAATTTCTCTGCCTCTGTCATCATGTTTCTTACAGTATTTTGTTATTTGGATTTTTTTCTATTATGCTTTATAATATAGCATTTAAATATTTTCTATGGCACAGAGTGTCATCACATTTTCTTTGGGAGATTTTATTCTACCCTTAATTGAATTTAAGTAGGTGTATTTGAGATGAGCAATGATACTTTTGGAGAGCTGTAGATGTGATGGCTTGGATCCAGCATCCTTTGAAGTAAATGGAAACACTTCAACTGATTTAATGGGTCTTGGATTTGATCCAAGGTGCACTTTGACTTAATTGGACTATTCCTGGGAGTAAGTGCAGTGTCTACTTGAGAACTCATACACAATGAACATTTGAGAGATCTAATCCTTAGAAGTGAGCATCTGAGAGGCAAGAAGAGTCATTCTCACAGTATAAACAGTTAAAAACCACAAGAAATAAGAACCATGAAAGTTTTGAAAAAATGAAAATAACTTTATATTAATGTAGTGGAACAACACAATAAGAATGTACTTTTTCACACGTTAATACAAGCTAAACTCCCAAGGGAATGAAAAAATAGATGCAGAACTGGGTCATATAGTGTCGTAGCTAATGATAGTAATTGATCTTATCATCAGGATACATAAAATACCAAAAATGTGCCTTCATATAATCTCGATAATAATGTGTTAGACACTATTAATCCAAAGGTGTCTCTACAAAGCTGTGACACAATGCTTTTCCCCGTTCCTTATCCACTGCAAATGTGAAATTCCTTCAAAGGGATTCATTATGAGCCATCTCCATTTGGTCTTGAAACAAAAGACTTTTAAGGAGTTGGGCAATCCCTGTACTAATTTCATATATGTATATATAGCCATTTTTTTAGTTTTGAAGCACTGGTCTTCTGCCCTCAAATCTCACCTTGATTTCACAAAAAAAAAAGAAAACAAAAACAAAAGAATACCAAACCAACCAAACAAAACCCCCCAAAAAGATTGTAAGGTGTTTATAGTTAATAAGATAATCAGAGTTTTTTATCTTCCCTTTCAAGGTATCACATGCATTAATCAATGTTTCTAAAAGCTCTGAAAGTGCCTCATTCTGTCCTGTGACACAAGAAGAAACCTCAGTTGCCAGCTACAGTTGTCAAGAGCTGGTACTGAATGCTGATGTCATTGCATTTCCAAATAATGAATCTGCCTGAACCACAGTGCCCACTTCCTTGCAATAGGAACCTCACCTGGCTGAGAGCTGATGTCACACAGCTCTGTTCCGCGGTATGACCCTCACGTGCAGTCATGCACTGTCCAACTGCTCTGCCATCGCTCTGCCCAAGTGACTCAGTCACTTCTGCTCAACCCTGTGCTGCTGCTAGCTCACCGTGAGAGGGGTGGCTGTCACACCAGCCATACAGATGTAGATATTGTAGCCAATCATTAAGTCCCCAAAGGGCATCGCCTTCAAAAATCCACTACATAACAAAACCTTACCATATTGGGTTTGCATGGCAAGGTTTTGGTAGCAGGAGGGCTACAGTGGTGCCTTCTGTGAGAAGCTGCTAGAAGCTGCTTCTGTGAGAAGCGTGCCTCCCCCATGTCCAACACAGCCAATCCTTGTCAGCTCCAAGACAGACCCAACACCAGCCAAAGCCAAAGCCAATGGCCACAGTGGTAGCATCTCTGGAATAACATATTCAAGGAGGAAAATGGTTATTGCACAGGAGTATTTGCAGCCAGGGAACAGAGGAGTGACACCACGTAAGAGCAAGAGCCCTGCAAACACCAAGAGCAGTGAGGAAGGGGCAGGAGGTGCTCCAGGTGCTGACCAGGGGTTCCCCTGCAGCTTGTGCTGAAGACCATGGCCAGGCAGCTGTGCCCTTGCAGCCTGTGGTGGTGCATAGTGGAGCAGAGATCCACATGCAGCCCACAGAGGATCCTATACTGCAGAAGGTGGATGTCTGAAGGAAGTTTCGAACCTGCAGGCAGGTCATGGTGAAGTAGGCTTCCGTCAGGATCTGTGAAACTGTGGAGAGGAGCTTGCACTGGTGTAGATTTAAGGACTTGAGACCTCACAGGGGACGCATGCTGGAACAGTCTGTTCCTGCAGGACTGCATCCCAAGGAAGAGATCCATGCTGGAGCAGTTCGCGAGGCACTGCAATCCATGGGAAGGACACATCTGGGAGAAGTTCATGTAGGCCTGCACCCGCTGGGTGGGACTCCATGCTGGAACAAGGGAAGGGTTGAGGAATCCTGCCTCTGAGGAGGAAGGAGCAGCAGAGACAATGTGTGATAGAGTGACAGCAGTCCCCATTCTCTATCCTCTCCTTATCTCAGCCCTTAAGCCTATTTTCGCTCTCCTGTCCAGTCAAAGAGAGCAGCAGCTTTGCTGGCCACCCGGCTTTCAGACAGGGCCAACTCACTAAATCTGTACAACCCA
This sequence comes from Parotia lawesii, assembly GCA_003713295.1. NCBI lineage: Eukaryota > Metazoa > Chordata > Aves > Passeriformes > Paradisaeidae > Parotia > Parotia lawesii. Next base: position 493,626 of record RAHM01000117.1, on the reverse strand, counting down.
GAGGTCTCTAGAAAGCCACCATTTAAAAGCCATGCTCCTCTGTGACAAACTCTGAAACTCTGAAAACATGGCTGTGCTGGGTTGGTATGTGAAAATCTGCTGCATGAGACACAGGGTGACCTGTTGGCTCCAGGTGTATTCAGCCAACTGTCCCAGCAATTTACACACAAACACATGAATCGTAACAAAGCAGCAAAATTTAGCGGTGCAGATTGGAAATGGGGGGTGGCAGGGGGAGGGGTGGCAGTGAGGAGGGGAAGGGATGGGAGGGGAAGTTTCAGAAAGAGAAATTGCATCTGTTTGAACTGCAAAGAAAGAAATTCAGTTCGGAGCAACATTACTCCTAACATCAGGTTTAAAGATTTTTTTATTTTTCTTGTCTTCCCCTGATTGACTCCTTCTTCTATGTGGTCTGTCTTTCCTTCAGCCTTTTTAATGTTTCCCAGTTTGAAAGGAACTCCCAATTCTCTTTCACCAATGCTACTTTATATATGAAAGTATTTTTCACACTCTATTTGTGGCTCTCTCTATTTACTTCCCCTTGTCTATTCTATCGGTTTGTACTTTGGAAGGAGTATGGTAAAAAAAATCACTAAAGAGGCATGTTAAGTTGTTATTATCAAGTAACTCAGCTCTGTGCAGCATTGAACCAAATTAGTCATGTTAGTTAGCTTAGGAGAAATCTGCATGTGTTACCTACACAGCCAGTGATCTCTGCAGCATCCCCTGGCTCCAAATCTGCTACACAAGCTGATAGTGTTTGGTATGTTATGGACACATTTTCTCCGATACATGCAAATTCAGAAGGAAAATTTTCTGACCAAAATCAAAGTTACAATATAATCTAACAAGGCTTTTCCATCCCTTTTCAAGACATGCAGTGTTTTTACAGGTCATATAATTAAAAATTAACTGGTGTCCAGCCCTCCTCTGCCAAAGATGCCAGTAATGTGTACTTCAAAGCAGTTACTATTTATACATCTTAGCAAACAAAGGACTTAATGCTCATTGTCTCCACAGTTCTCTTATTCTTATGGCTAAATGATTCCCTCCCTTCTTACGGTAATTAGCGCACAGGCTCAGTCTTCCTCTTTTCAGTCGGTGGGTTTCTTGAGACAGTGGGTTGAGAGTCATTGAGAGCTGGTGGTCATGATCTCCCCTTGACAGAATTACCTTTTACCCTGTTGGAGCTGATTTGGAGCACAGTTGCTGAGCCGGCTTTCCTCATGGTGTGTAAATCCTGCATTCTTTTGTGTCTATTATCAGTGATCCATTCTTCTCCCCAGGCTGTATTAATCTCCTCCTAAGTCTGGGATAACACCTGGACAATAGTACCACCTTTAACTTATCTCAGGTTCCAGGTGTGGAGGTTTTTCTTACAGTCCATGTTCCAGGCATCCATGGAAGCATATCTGGGGGAGGGGGAAGGGAGGGGGGGGCTTTTGTGGTCACAGAGGGCATCTGTCCCATAAGTTGGGGTGATCTTTGACCAGCGGTATGTCTGTGTGTGAGCAGCTGCTTCTTTACACAGTTTGCCAAAGTAGAAATTTTTGTCTGGATGAATTACCCAGGAGGTGGTAGCCATATCTTGCCTCCACCAGGCCTGGAGATAGCACCATCCTGTTACTCTCTTCTGCGCTTATCTCATGGCAAGGTCCTGCTGTGGCCTTAAGAGTGTTTGAGACAAACAACTGTGCTCTTTACATCCTTACAAGACCCTGACACACAAAAAAGTAGGTAAGCTTACAGGACAAGGGTTAAATGCAGGACAAAATCACTCAGACCCTTGATAGGTGTCTTTTAATGCAACACAGTTATATGCATAACAGGCTGTGCGTTATCTCTATAGTCCTTTCCCTGGCTAGACAATAGAATATTCTGTCAGGTGGCTGTATAACAGCAACCAGCCATTTAAATTTTCTACCCATAATTCACGTGTTGACCTTGCACAAATTGAGAATGTTGGCATCAAAAAAAAATTCCTTGGGCAAGATTATTTAACTCCTCTGGAAATCTTGCTTCCACTCTTATTCTTCTTGCTATAGAAAGAAATACATGAAAGTGACGAAATTTTAACTTTGGGAATGTATAAAACCTACAATCTCTTCCACCCTTTAGAAGTATCACATGAAAAGTGAATACTGTAGCTATGACCATAAAGCATACAGATAAAAAGTCTGATGAGACCACCAGGCTTGGGCTCCTGGATATATCGGGCCAATAAATCTACCCAGAGAGAGTAGTTCAGTTACGCTACAGCACCGCGCTGTAGCACAGCAAGGGATATATGCATACATGTATGTATATATCTCAAGTGATCTGGTGACTTAAAAATGCAAGTTGGAAGGAAATAACAGGAGACAGCAAGTGTCACCAATGCACAGCTGTGAAGAAACCTATTGGCAGTGTCTGTCTCCGCAAGACCATCAGCTGAGCTTCACTCAGAACTGTACAGGGAACAAAACTCTTTAAGATCTACACGGAAAGAAAGCCACTCCGCCACTAGAGTACGTCCACCAGCTTTACTCAAACAAGGCACACAGCTGTGTAGTTACAAAACCAAGGTGCCTGCAGTGCCGCTAACTTCTTTAAGATCTGTAGCAGATACGTCATAAATTTGCTATAAGAAAATCTCTAAGTAAGCAACCTACAGGATTTATTTAAGTATCAAAATTTAGGAAGAAAAACACATGCATGTTCTGCAGCTCAGGAGCAAGATTACTGGTTCTTTTTAGACATGATAAATATATTGCAGGCCCATGCATCACCTAATAAGAGAGGGATCTGGAGCATACACAGGTTCATCACAAAGGCACAAGAGATCACAGGTGTTATTTAATTCCACCCTTTCCCCAGGAGTCATGGTTTCTCTGTGAACACAGAGTAAACTAGCTCTTAAAATGCTACATTGAGTGACTCAAAGGGATTGCAAGTCAATTCAAGTACCTAATCTTCTAATTTAACTTATCTAATTTCTCTGTTGAATTTGACTAGCTTCTAGAATTTTGAGTTGTTGCGTGAAAGAGGATAGAAATAGCCCTTAAAAGTCTTTTCCATACCCAAGCATATTTGGCTGTAATAAACATTTGTACCAGCTTGTAATAAAATTCTGTAATTTGATACAGTATCTCCACGTATCATCAGCGTCTAGTAATTGCTGGTACTTAAGCTCTGATATTGCAAATAGTTATGTCTATTAAGATAGTGCTGTAAATTTTAGAAACACCAAGCTTATTTAATTAAATTATACTATCTGTATGACTGATCACAGAATTGGCATGTCAGCAATGAAAGCCAATACAGCAAAACTGCATTATGGAAAATTCATAATCCCTGAGTCACTGTTAGAACAATCTGTCTTTAACAAATAAGATTTTCCTTTTATATTTCCTGGAGTTTATATGGATAAGTTTAAGTAGACAATCACCTTATCTTCTGAAGCACTATGTTGGCAGTGATATTTTATCACACACATTTTTGTGATGGAAATAAAATCTTGAGTGAGCTAGGTGAACAATTAACTGAATTAGCTTGCAAAGATATACACTTCCTTAAAGTTGTAAAATACTAATTTATGAGAAAAATATTTTCAATTTGAACAGTTAGATGGCCTGACTAAAGGCTCACTTGTACTTTGTTCATGATATGAAAAAAGTGCAACCAATTTTTTAAGAACTGGAAAAAGGTAAATAAATTCTTTCAGACAAGATGATTAATCACTCAAACCACAACAAAACAAACCGTGTCAGTATCAGATGAGACTGGAGAGTCTACTACAAAGAAAATGGTATTTTTCTAAGAAGAATTAGTTAAAAGCAATCCAAAGACGATGTAGTCCATTACACTTGCGTCTTGGGCTGCATCTAAAAAGGTGTGGACCCAGTAGGTCTAGGGAGGTGATTCTCCTACTGATGCCTTAAGAGGCCTCATAGACCCAGAGACTAGACAGGAGTAAGGGAATAAAGGTAGGTATTTATTTGAAAGGCCTTCAAAGGTACCTCTGGGGAGCCAGAGGCTATCGCCAAGGTGGACCCCAAGATGGACGACAGGTCACGAGTTCTTCACACTTTTATAGATTTGGTTCATTTGCATATCCAATTAAAACTTCAGTTTAATGATGTAATTCCCCTCCACTTGCCCCTCTTTAGAGGCCTTTTGGTTTATACTTTTTGGGCCTAGGACAGTCTGGGTGTCCTTGAAGAGCAGGCCTAGAGAGGCTTTTTTATGTCTAACTAGCATGAGAGAGCAGAAATTAACAGGCCACAAGAAACCTCAGAGCCACACACTAGGCAGCACAGAATTTGAAAAATATAAAAGTTAAAACCTAAGGCATCACTACTCTAGTCTGCCCTCATGAATTCCACGAGGAGTATTCCATCCAGCTCTGGGGTCCTTGGCACAACAAAAGCTTGCACCTACTAGGGTGAGCTCAAAGGAGGTCACAAAGACAATCCAAGGGCTGGAGCTCCTCTGCTGTGGTGGCAGGCCGAGATATTTTGGGTTGTTCAGCCTAGGGTAGTGAAGGCTCAAGGAAGCCCTTAGCACAGCCTTCCAGTATCTGAAGGGGGCTTACAGAAAAGAGCAAGAGCAAATTTTTTCATGGTAAGTGGTAAGCTGCAGGGAACAATTTTAAACTAAAAGAGGAGAGATTTAGATTAGATGTTAGGAAGAAATTCTTTCCTCAGGGCATGGTGAGGTGCTGGAACAGATTGCCAGAGAAGCTGTGGATGCCCCATCTCTGGTAGTGTTCCAGGCCAGGTTGGACAGGGGCTCTGAGCCGCTTGGTCTAGTGGGACGTGTCCCTGCCATGAGGAGGGGCTGGAGCTATGTGATCTTTAAAGCCCCTTCCAACCCAAGACCGAATATGCAAGAAAGAAGCAATATCAACATCTTAAAATTTGCACAGTATTTAGTCTGAGTTAATGCAGTCTGAGGTCAACACTGAACTCTGCAGCTTTTTTTTTTTCTTTTTTTGTTTGGTTTTTTTTTCCCTTAACTGGCAATTTGTATTCACTACACAAGGCTTTGTAAGAGCAGCTCACTATTAAAAGTTTCTGCAATGGCCAAGAGATTTGCTAGTATGACATAGTGTTCTGCTTTCATTTCAGCTATTGCTTTATTATTTGTATCTGTCCAGATCTATTTGATAAAGACATAAGTCCTTATGGTTCTCCTGTGGTTAAAGACATAGCATTCACACTATATCTCTCAACTATTTTGAGAAAGAGCATTTAATTTGGCAATTTACACATCCATTTTCCCTTACCTTATCAAGTCAGTCCACAATCTTATAGTTTAGTAGATACAATAAAATCTGGCTTAAGTTGGTATAAATAAAGTGGTCACTGTTACATATAGAGATCCAAAATATGTACTTAACATTTTTTAGCTTTTTTTACAATAGAAGGCTTATCTTAGCATTTTATTCTTGAGTTAAGAATACTTAAACGACTGAAACACAAGAAGGGCAAATTTAATGCAATTCCTTAAGTGGAGTTCTAAACTTGGTAATATATTTCATTCTTTGTGCTTTAAATCCTTAGGGGTGAATTATGTCAAACTTACTGGAATAGCTTGTTTTACTGTGCCATTCAGCCACTGTCACTTTCAACAATGGACTTGAAATTTATCAAGTTTTATAAAGGCTGCAGAGATTCAACATTCATTTAAAGACAAACAACCAACTAAGAAATCCCCTCAAAACTCCTCAAAAGCACACAACAAAATAACCCAAACCCAACTACGCCTTTGTTCCTTACCACAGGCAGTAGTTGAATTTATTATAGCAACCCTTTTGCATTTACTACATTCCAGCATTTACTACATTCCAGCATTTACTTTTACTAATTTTCTTTTTTTTTTTTTTTTTTTTTCTGGCAGGAAGCCATGGTGTCATTGCTTTATATTTCTAGTCAATGTTAACTCAACTGTAAAATAAATTATGTGAGCTTTTTTAGAAATACTGAAGTGGCAAAATGCTACCGTAGAAAATGTAGTAAAATGTCCCCTTTTTAATCATCCAAAACAGCCTTGCCAGAAAATGTAGCTGGAGCAAAATTACTGCTGCATATAAAAGCCATTTTCAGGAACAGAAGAGACAATATTTGGATTCTGAAGTGCTAAATAAGCCATAAAACTTTATTACTCTTTATTTAAACTTTTTATTCTCTCCTAAGCAAATGTACTTGCTCTCTAAAAGAACAAAACAACCTCTAAGAGGAACAAGTTTCCGTAAGAGAAAGGCAATTGCAGTTCACCAAAACTTTTCGGAACACATAAGGTAATGTTCCTTTTTCTGCTCTCCTTCCCTACTCCCTGTTTCCTGGACAGAAAAATACTGCCTCTGAAACAGACCAAGGAACTTCCCTGTAATAGATTTCAGCTCTCAAACCTCCATTTTGCAGTAAGATATTATCAAGTAACACACAGCCTGGCATAGTGGAAAAATTGTTTTCTTTCTAGAGCTTCCTATCCACCTACATCATGCAGCAAGCCCTGTAAAAAGACAATAAGATAGAAAAGAGCTTTATTGCCATTGCCATGGTGAATTCAAAGCTATTACTTTCCAGCCATCTGAACCACATATCACAGGTAAATGGAACACAAAAAAACAACCAAAGAAGTCACTACTTAGTTAATTGTCACTATGTTCATTTATTTTAAAGTTATATGCGAGCAAAATATATTCTGTAAGTTTAAAGCTCAGTAAAGATGGTGATAATTTCAAGAGTAATTCTAAAGTACCAAATACACAGCAGTCATGTATATCACCTTGTGTTCTGTGGAAAATTGACAGAATAAGAAAGCATTTCTCCCCAGATGACGAAAATTTTTATAGTGGCAAAAAAAGAATGTTTAGATAGCCCATTCCATTCTTAATAATTGAGAACTTCACAGCATAAAAAATATCCAGTCATGTATCCTCAGATTTGCTACTTATTTAGGCATTCCTTTTGTCCTGAAAGTGTCTAAGTGAACACAGACCCAACAAGCATGTTAACAGTTCCCTTTAAAATTTGCTATTAACGCTTCATAAGTTAATGGTTTTCCTCCCTCTTTATCAGAGGGTGAAGTCGATTAAGAAAAGAACACCGGAAAACAAAAGACCAGATTACTCATTCAGCACAAAGGAATGCTTTGATCGCTGATTTATCATCCAGCAGTGTGCATTAAGTATCTTACTGCACCACTGTTTACAAGAGATCAAGGCAAGCAGACATCTTCTCCTTCTTTTCTAACTGCTAAAAAAAAAAGCAGAGAAAGTAAAGCAGATTGATTTTGTGCCTGGCAACAGAACAACAATAGGTTTCTAACACTCCTTTTTCTAGGGAGAGATAGTTCTTTAATTTCTACTAGTTGCCAGCAAAAAACATATCACAGGTGACTGCTCTCTTGTACATATGCTGTTAGCTCTGCTTGTTTGTGTATTTCCTAGGATGAATGACACACCTGAGTCTCTTAACGAGCACACTCAGAGAGTTAGTGCCACCAGCCTGCAGAAACCATACACCTGGTAAGAAAAGAAATGTACAAAATCCACTGCACTGGTAGGAGATCCTATGCTTCTGTTCATGGTACGCTCATCTGTGAGCTGAGCAATTTATATTTCTGCAACTGGTGTGACATTCCAGCTGACTTAAAAATCTAAATTTATTATTTCACTAGGCTACCAAGCTAGAAGAACCAATACGTTAGAAACAATACGTTAGAAACAATTTTCACTTGTTTAGCCATTCCGTAAAGGACAGCACTGCAGGATGAAGATTTATGTACTAGGGAAAACAGAGAGAAACATACTATTTTGAGTCCAAGTGCGTCGAGGTAATTTAGGAAACACGTTGCACTATTATGTTGAAGCGCAAAAATTCCACAGGGAGGCATTGCATAGTCTAATATACTTTTCACTCTAAGACAAAATATTATACAGAAACAGCAGACTGGCAGGCCTAAGTAACTAGAAACAAAACAAATCCAGAAACTGAAACAAAATTATATTTGTTTTAGGTCTTGTGAAAGGAAAAAGCAAAGGTGGCATTCTTCATATGGACTGTAGCTTTGAACAAGGGGTGAGACACAGCTCTGCCTTTGCTTTATTTGATCTTTGTTTTGCAGTGAAGCTTACAGTTTTAATATTGTAGTAGTAACCTGCCGGAGTGGAAAGGACGAAATTCTCTTTAACATGGAGTAACCTAATTCCTAGGGTATGTTTGCTAAAACATACTGAAAGAACAACTTAAGATACCTTGGAGAGAAATGCATCAATACAGGGAAACAGAGCAGAACACAAGGAAAACTCTGAGATTAAATTTCTGAGAAAGTTCTTCTGGTTTTTCACATGGAAAATAAAATCTCACGACTAAATGAGGAACTTGCTTGGATTGTCATGGTGCAGACCTATTTTCAGATATCCAGCTCTGCCAGAACACTTGCGTGAGCTGTATAACCCTTTCAGAAAAAAGCAGTGCAGTGTAGGCTGCCTTGTAAGACTTCTATCCCACACTGGGAACCTCTTGCAGTCCAAGCCTATGATGCAGTTGATCAACAGTCTAGTTCTTTCAAAATGAGACACGTCTGATAGTCTAGCTTCAGATGCAGCTAAACAGCCAGTATTATCCCCAAACCCATCTTTGCAGAACTAAAATTCAGGATTATAGGTTATTTGCCTCTATGAAGCAGAACATAAACATAATCTCAGCCTTTACCAGCAGCCCCTCCTGATTTTGACTTTAACATAGCTGTAACAATGCTTGCACATTTCATGCTTACTTCTGCTGTCCTTTCCAAACCACATCTCATATTAATTTACGCACATTTATTGACTTACTCTCTTACCACAAGATGCTTAATCATTATCGTTATAGAGGTTACACGCAGAGGATACAGTTTCTGTCCAGAGGCATGTCTACAACCTGTTTAATCCAAAGCCAGTATCTTCTGCTGATCTGAACCTTAACTCCATCATAAATTTTACTATTAACTGCAAACAGATGGCTTAGATATACTACAAGTCTTGTGTTGAAGCTTTACTTACACTAGCAGCTGCTTCAAAATATGGCTGTGCTGTAACTAACAGAAGATCCTAAACCAAAGCCACCACCTCAGCATCAGGCCAGGCACCTGTGTGGTGCTGGCCTGATATTTATATATTAAAGACATAAAAATAAGAGGATAATCTTGGTAACGTAATCTGTAAAAACAAGCCTTTCTTAGGTTTACTTAGAGCTTAATTTAGAGGCAGATTTAACCTGTCTCACTGATTCCTCACTGGACTATAGATAGATCATTTACACTCATGCCTCCTTTTTTTAAATTCGATATCAAAAGAACTATGCTGTTTTAGATGAGCTGAGATCCAGCTTGTTAACTACACAGCTCATTCGCTGTAAGCACTGTGGAATGAAAAGAAGCTTTAAAGAAAATACCAGAAAATAATTCGTCTTATTATAGGATGCCTGGGTCTGTTGTATAAAACAGATAAGGAATGAAGCTACTTTCTATTTGGATTTAATTAGGTGATGCAGTGTCTACAAGAAAGGAACATGAACTGAAATGGTCTTAAGTAAAACTGGAGGGGGAGCTTCATGTACAGCTTTCTCTTTTTGCCTACATGTGTGTAGATCTCCCTTTGGGATGTAAGCTACCCTTCTAAGGGCTCAACTTCCCCAAGTGTGTAGTACCAGAAGCTTATTTATTGTACATAAGGGTTTGGCTATGTCCACATTAAATGTCACACCCTTTTACTTTTTGGCACGGTGAGATTTTAATTCCATAATGCTAAGAACTTAAAGATGAGCTGTGCTGTGCATAATGACAAACTATGCCAGGTACAGCAGATATGTCTGTAAGAGTCTATGATCAAACATTCTAAAGGCTGTGGAGCACTGTGGTGTGTTGACCTTGGCTGGATTCCAGGCGCCCACCAAGCCACTTTATCACTTCCTTGTCTCAACTGGACAGGACAGAGAGAATAAGATGGAAAACAAGTCATAAGTTGAGATATGGCAGTTCACTAAAGCAAAAGCAAAAGATTACACATGCACAAGGAAAGGGAGAAGAAATTATTCTCTACTTCTCATCATCAGGTTGATGTCCAGCCACTTCCTGGGAAGCGGGGCTTCAGCATGATTACTGGTTGCTCCAGAAGGCCACTGTTGGAAATAATTAACGCCACTCCTTCTTTCTTCTTTTCTTAGCCTTTATGTCCAAGTCAACATCATATGCCATGGGACACACCTTTGTCAGTTTGGGTCAGCTGTCCCGGTTGTTTCCCCTCCCAAGGTCTTGCCCAACTCCAGACCACTGATCAGGGTGGAATGTTGGAGAGACAGCACTTAAGCTGTGTCAGCAGTGCTCAGCAGTAGGGAAAGCACTGGTGCATTATCAGTACCTTTCTAGCTACCAACACAAAGCACAGCACTGTGAGGATGGCTATGCAAAAAGTTAACTGGATTCCAGCTGGACTCAGTACAAGGGCTACAGAAATATTTCCCTGGACTAAACTTAAACAAGGCTACTTGTGCAACAAAATGTGTTTATTGAATTTGCTGGATTCCTGAGACAATTCAGAAGGTGAAAATAGGATGGCAGTATCCCAGCAGCAGTTGCAGCACTGTTATTGCTGGCATAGCAGTAAGGAGTCTCCTCTGGCATATGAAATACAGGCAGGAATTACTCCCGACATGCAGTATTCACGCAGGGGCATGACTCCACACACAAGATGGAAAAATGCAAAAGCCTTTATTGCGCAGGAAAATATTTCCTAAATACCAGCACCTAACAGGATATCACATCATATAAACAGGAAAGATGTTCACCTCAGTGTCCCCCAATCACCTGGGATAGTGCACAGACATTGCCTATTTTGGTAAAGGTAAACAATACCCTATAAGGTCACAAACTACAATTATCACATCTCATAGGTCCAACACTGTCCAGAAACCCACAATCCTCTCTCAGCCCATCCTCGGTGACCTGGATGCACTCCCAAGGTCACCTCTGGGTCCAAGAAAGAGGCTCTCTCTCCAGCCCTCAGGGCCTATCTCTCTTCCAGCACATAATGCACCCCAACACCTACATCAGATCAAATCCTTATGTGTGCATTGAAAAAAATCTGTCCAAGTTACCCCTAGGCAACTCTTCTGACCTGCTTATTCTAGACACTGATCATCCAATGAGTCTACTCAAATGTCTGGGCAGCAGTTGGCAAACATGGTCCAGTTGCCATATTTCACTGGGGTGCAGCTAGGGGAACACTGGAAGGATATCCCTACACCCTGATAGACACCAGTTTTTCTGCACCTATACTCAGTCTATTCTATACGTATTAGTGCCCAAGTTAGTGAGAACTGTCCTTCTTCATGTTATAACAAATAACATTTAAGAAAATGTTTCTCAGGATGTCTTTTTGCCTTTCGTACAAACCCAAATATCAGATCATTTTTTCACATCACCTGAGCAGACCACAAAGGAAGGCACCCTACCACGCCCCAAAGAGTCCTGCAAATTTCAGTTGCAGCTATAAGATTCAGGAAAAAAGCTAAGTTTTGTTTGGATATGTTAACTGCATACGAAGCCTCACATTACAAAATGTTATGTATTTGGAGTGACTTCAGAGATAATGATACAACAGCAAAACTGTAGACATTTTTCTAACCCATGAAAAACACAATAATGTAGGCTTTTTGGCAAACAACTGGGAAGAATGTAGCTAATTTTTTTCCACCTGTGGAAATATTAGCCCTGTTTAATAGGCTTAACTATTTCTATTTGCTTTCGTATACTCTTATTCAATAGCCTTTTTAGTAGCTACTATGTGAAAAAAGAGCACAACACTATTTCTTGCATCCAGGTAAAATGTGGCATACCAGGTTCTCCAAGATGGGAAAGCATAGCTAAAAATCACTACCATTTAATTTCCATGTTCTTACAGAATCTTTCTGATTCCCTGCCCCCATCCTCTAAATCATCTGACTTCTCAGCAGAAGTTTGGTTCCTGGAAGCTGTGGATACTTTGCTGATGCCTGCTGCATCTGATAGTTTCTTCCTGACTTCTTCAATCAATCAAAGTCAAACCTGAAAGCACATCAACGTGTGCTCTCTTTCGGCATCCAATCAGTCTGAAATGGTACGTTTGTGAAACAAGCAAAGCTCCTCAACATGAGGCTTGGGAAGATAGGAACATGTACAGGGTGTCATCAATCAAAGAGTTTTCCTGCAGGTCATTTGCCAGAACATCCATTTTCCTGAAAGCAGTTCCAAGGTTTAAAAATTAAACTAAATGCATTCTGAAAACAAGATTACTTACGGCAATTTGTCTCTCTTATATGATATTAGTATTTAAGATCTGCACCACTGTTTTAATAGAATAAATTGGCTGAATTCTGTCAACAAAGTGGGGAAGAGGTTACACAGATAAGCTACTCAAAGGCCTGTTTTATTTCCAGAGTCCCACAGCATGTATCAATGAAAACAAAAGCTAATATCGTTGCTGCTTTTAAGAAGTATTTTCCATTGTACACACAATTTGCCAAAGATCTGCTCCTTCTAGGAGATTCTCAGTTATGAATACAGTATGAAGAAAATCCTGACTGTTTCAGAGAGCCTTGTCAGATCAATTGTTGCTACTATTCATGTCTGCTTTGACTTACTTCAGGAGAAAACACATGGGTTGAAGGAAAGGCATTCAGCAGTGGTCTGCATCGTCTGGCAATATCTAACTCAGGATCATTCCAGTGAGTGCATGTACTCCAGTGAGCATGTGTAGAGAGAAGGAATAAATCCTTTTATGGGTCTCAAATTTTCTAGCAAAGTTTCACTCAGATGTGTTCAACCAAAAAGAATATTAAGAACTCCCACTCTTTTACACAAACGACCAATATTTTTTCTTATGAGACTTTCCTAGCTCCTCTTTTTCATCCTCTGGGTGAAAAGTAAAGCACGGATTTTCCCTCTTGACTGCCTGCAGTGTTACTCTGAAGTAGAGTAACAACAAGAGAACAGCAATTAGATCATGTCTACACAAAAACTTTTAGTTTAACTGAAACTGGGTCAAAAACAATAGCTACACTCTGCAGCAGTCCTCCTATTTCAAAGCTGAATTTGCAAATTGGGGTTTTCTATTCCTTTCATGCTGCAAAATCAAATCTTTAAAAAATTGCAGGACTTACGAGTTTAACCCGCACATTGGAGAGACACTTAAAAGTGAGCACCGTAGGTCAGCTGAGGAGAAAAAGATAGTTTATCTGTGTAATGTGTGCATTTCTGAGTTTCAAAATCAGAGGTTGTGAGAAGGAAAAAAAAAGGCTTTTTCCTTGGGGGACTGCAGCATTTGGGCTCCTAATTGGCTCCTAATACATGTGATCAACAGAAATATCTTTCTACAGCTTGGTGTGCTGACAGTGATAAGCCTGTACAGGCCCTCACTGAGATGCTCCCTCAAAATCCTAGCCCAGGCAACCCCACCTCGCTTTATTTATCACCACTGGTTTTCTGTATCGCTTTTGCTTTCAAGTTTATTTAAATGTATTTATTTTCTACATTAAAACACATGGATCAGTCGAGAAAAAATTCTAGTGAAACACTTCAGATGTCAAGGAACAAGCCCTGAGATCAGGTCACGTTGATTTCTGTCACAACAGCAGTTAGGAAAAGGCTTTATTCAGGGCTGATTAGGACCAAATCTTGATGCCAATAGAGTTATTGCCCTCTTGTGAGGATGAAACAAGAAGAAACCTTGCATTTAGGTCAAGTGAGAAAATGGCCATCAGTGGGTTTTGACCTGGGTCCATAGGCTTTGGTTTTTGGGGCCTGGGACAACCAGGGACAACCTGGTTATCCAAAGGGACAACCTTTTTTTTGTTTATTTCTTGTAAATTGTCAAAGGTATATTGAGTCCTGCTAGCTTTAAAAATAAATTCTAACACGTAGAAATGATTGAAATGTAAAACTGCTCTAAGTTTGAGACATTATGAAGTGATAAATGCAGCATTGCTTCAGGTCTTTTATTATCTGTCACTTGCTTAAGCATCTAATTTTGGTCCTCTGTTCATTAACACCACACTGTTCATCCTGTCAGGCTCAGCTTCCTACCCTCCATACAAAACCAGGGCAAGAAAGGGCTTTATTCCGAGCAATGACTTAGCACATCATGACATTTGGCTTCTCCACTGCTGTCCTTGAAGCACAGTTTCTTATGTAGTCAGCAATGAAATAATAGCATTTCAGGCATATGAAAGAAGAATAGATAGGTTTCAATTAGGTGAGATGTTTATGAATTTAACACATTCATTAATGACTCACTACATCTTATTTAATGTGGCTCTGATTCTTTGGTTATTTCTATGAGACAAAGGATTTTCATAGCCACAAACCTTGTCAGAGCTGGCTCTGAACCAATCCTTGGGAAGCTTACCCTCTTGTGTATGGATGATGCTCATGCAGAGGCAGTACCAGTCACTTGCAGTATCAGGCACATGGAACCATACCTTTCTTCCACCAGTTCTTGGAAGATGCTTTCTTTTGCACAGTTACCTAGTTTTTAAAGAGACTGGATCACCACTACTTGTGACAATATGGCCAAACCCAGAACATCACGTTCCTCCTGCTTACTTATGGATGTCACTGGAATATTCTTCCAACACAGTATAGCTGCCTGTGAAAAGAAAACTCCCATACCATCCCCAGGATAGATCCTTCTCTCTATTGCATACCAGGGAGGGAAGTTAAATTATTTCATCTAGACATGGAAGAGAGCACAGGTTGGAAACACACCTTGCACTGCCCTTCCTACCACACACAGTATGCTGGGGACTAAGAGTTGCCACAGGCCCGTCCATACAGAGGCAAACCAACTCCTGGAGAAAAGAAGCCACAAAGGAGGCCAATAGCTGTGTTCTTGACAGTCTAAAAACACCTTCTTATCTTATTACCAAGTACTCAATGATCATATTGTAATGAAAACCAAAAAAGAATGGTGCCTGAAAAACATGGGCTTTTTTCTCCTGCCATATCGAGAGGTATGGTTCAGAAAAATGCAGATAAACAGAAAAGCTACTGCAAACATTCCTGTACAAATTTCACTCACCTCACCCATACACACAAAATAGGTGCTCCTTTTTTCTGACTTAATTCATGGTATGCCCCAGCCTACTTTTTTTCTGAATTTGTAGGTTCTGTTCTTTTGTGCACTCCTCCCCTGAGTATTTTCATGTCAGGATAACGAGAGAACCACAAATCTCAACCATCCACAGTATTCTACTGCTCTCTACCAAAGAAAAGTAAAAACTAGTCAGTTATGACAACTACAATATAGACACAAAGATTTATTATAGAAAACTATAATACTGTGGTACTACACGATTACAGGCTGGAATATTCTTTTAAAAATGGATCTTATTAGGCACAACTGCTGGCACTTTCAGGACCATCAAATTCGAGTACAATCTTACTTGCACACAATAGGAACCTGGGTGACACAGTGTCCTTAGCTTGAGAAGAATACCAGGTTCAAGAACAGTGCATCTCAATGAGCAAGAAATTGGGCAAAGGGAGCAAGAGGTCCACATGGATGAATAAAAAGCTCTGTCATTATGCTAGCATAAGCAGGAGATACACAAGAGATGAAAGCAGGGTCAGGCCACTTGGAGTGGATATAGAGAGGTTTTCAGAGTAAGTAGAAATGAGGCAAAGAAAGCCAAGGCCCATCTGGAATTAAATCTGGCCAAGGATGTGAAGGACAACAAGAAAGGCTTCTTCAAACACATCAATAACAAAAGGAAAATAAAAGATAATATGGAACCATTATTAAATGGAAGGGGAACTCTGGTAACAGAGAATGCAGAGAAGGAAAGAGTTACTGAACACCTTCTTTGCACTGGTCTTCACTGACAGGATCAGCCCTCAGGAATCTCTGACAGAAAAAACAGGATAATAAAACATTGGAAGGAAAAATTTTCCTTTCCCCAAACCCAAGGAGGATCGGATTAGGGAACACCTAGGCAAACCTGACATCCATAAACCCACGAGCCTTAAGTAGATGCATTCCCAAGTGCGGAGAGAGCTGGCGAACACCATAGCAAGATCACTCCTAATCATCCCTGAAATGTCGTGGCAATCTGGAGAGGTTCCTGAGGACTGGAAGAAAGAAAATGTCACTCCAGTCTTCAACAAGGACAAGGATAAGAACCCAGGGAACTACCAGCCATTCAGCCTTACCTCAATCCCTGGAAAGGATGGAGCTCCGCTGTCTATTGATGGAGGCCATTAATATCCACATGGATGACAAGAAGGTGATCAGGAGCAACCAGCATGCATTCGCCAGAAATAAATCTTGCTTCACCAACCTGGTTGCCTTCTAAATGAAACAGCTACCTGGGTGGACAAGGGGACAACAGTGGATATTGTCTACCTTGACTTCAGCAAGGCTTTCAACACTCTCTCACCAAATGTCCTCATTGGGAAACTTGGGAAGTTTGGACTGGATGAGTGGACAGCAAGGTGTATGAAGACCTGTCTGAACAGCAGCTCCCAGAGGGTCACAGTCAGTAGCACAGGGTCTGGTTGGAGGCCTGTCACTAGCGATGTACCCCAAGGTTCCACACTGGGCCCAGTATTGTTTAACATATACAAAAGGACAAGTGCCTCCTCAAGTGACAGCAGTGCCCATGTGGGCAAGACAGTCAATGGTATCCTGGGGTACACAGGGAAGAGCATTGTCAGCGGGTCAAGGGAGGCCATCTGGACCCTCTGTTCAGCCCTAGTGAGGCCACATCTGGAGTGCTGTGTCCACTTCTAAGCTCCTCAATGCAAGAAAGACATGGAATTCCTGGAGCAGGTCCAGTGGAGAGCTGCAAAGATGATTAAGGGGCTGGGGCATCTCTCTTACAAGGAACGGCTGAGGGACCTGGGCCTGTTCAGCTTCAAGAAGAGACAACTGAGAGGGGACCTCAGGAATGTCTCTAAGCATCTGAAGGGAGGGTGTCAGAGGGTGGAGCCCTCTTCTCAGTGGTGCCCAGCAACAGGACAAGAGGCAACAGGCAGAAACTGATGCATAGGAAGCTCCACCTTAACATGCAGAAGAACTTCTTTACTGTGTGGGTTACCAAACACTGGAGCAGATTGTCCAGAGAGTTTGTGGAGTCTCCCTCACTGGAGATATTCAAGAAACATCTGGACACAGTCCTGTGCCATGTGCTCTAGGATGGCCCGGCTTGAGCAGGGAGGTTGGCCCAGATGACCCACTGCGGTGCCTTAGAATCTGACCTGTTCTGTGATTTTGTGAAAACATGACTTGGAGACAGCTAGAACAATGCTCTTTCTCCAACTCCCAGAGTACCAATCATTGTAACATCTAAGCACTGGTATTAAAAAAGCACAAAGAGATAAATCTCCTGTTTATCTGACGTATGTAATTTGTCACTCTGATAGGACAATATTGATATTCCATAACAATATGGAAAAATATTGTAGCTTTTTTTAATCTGAACTCACCTACCAACCAGGTTTGCACTTTGAATATTCGTTGTTTTCTTAAAATAAAGTTGGATTGCTATGATTCAGTTTTTGCAATACTGAAAAGACAGTTCCTAGGAAACAGTGAAAACAAAATGCTGCAAGTGATAGAAAAAAAAATACAGCAACATCTGAAAAAATTCTGGCTAGATGAGAAAGTATATGTAGTGTAAATGAAACTGAGGACTTTGTTACTTAGTTACAATTATCTCACGAAAACCTACATGCATTGAATTTATAAAATGAATTTTTTTGTCATGTTGAGAAGGAGAAATAGTGCTCATTTGGATGTTTCAAACTACAATCACTATACTCTCGGATATATTGTTGAGCCCTATATTTTTGGATAGCCCTATCCAATAATATAGGGCTCAACAATATATCCAAGAGTAAAGGGATTCCTCTCCTACAGAATATTTGTTATATTAATGCATTGAATGAATACATAGATGCTTGAACCATTTTTACAGTACCAGGAATAATCAATTTTGGACATTTTTTTAAAATACAGCATTCCAGTGTTAACTTCATTGCTGATTTCGTTTACTCAGTTTTGAGGCACAGACTTCTCACTTGGAACATGCATTAGCATCTGCAAATTTCTTCTAAACTCTAGCTATGGGTTTACTTGTTATTCTACTAATACTGATTGCCTTAAAAAGACACTTTATTAATTAAATCTGTCGCATCATTTTTAGGTGCAAAGATGTCAGGCGAGTGACAGTCTGATTTTCTTAAGCAACATTGATGTGGTGATTCATTGAGTGACAGGAATAAATGAAAAAGGTGAACAAATGTGACACAGAAGCTAGGAGGAATATTCTTGTATGCAAAACTCGAAATTTCTGTTAATAATTATGCTGCTTTATTTTACCAATTACTGGCACTTTCAAGCTCATCCGTTTTCATGTGGCCTCCTTTTTTGAAGGGCTTTTGAAGGGCACTGCAGTAGACAAGGTATTTGATTTAAAATTTGTTTTCTGTATGTGACTTGAAAACTGCAGGGGATTCAGACAAATCTCTGAACAAAGATTGTTGCTGGATTTTATCATAATGATAATGACAATGACGGGAGGTAAATATTAGCTAGGTAATGAAGAAATTGAGCTTATAAGAATTTATAGCTTGCCTCCTGAGGAAGCATGCACATTGCCTCTAAACAGATTTGTATCTGTCCGTGGCTACAAACTCTCTGCTGAAAAAAGGACTACAGAAAAGGCCTTTAGCACTGTGAAAAGAGTAGAGGGCTACTAAGAGAACAAAAAATAGAAAAGCAATCGGAGAGACAGAAAAGCAACAACAGAGAAAAAGAGCCTGGAAAAGGGATGGAAATGTAGATATAGACACAGGAAAATAAATAGTGATGCGACTTTGGGAAGAGGAGATTGAGACACTGAGCAGATGTGAAAGCAAGGATTAAAACCAGGGTATGTAAGGAAATAAAGAGTGGTGATGGAGAATACAAAGACGACAATGGAGGAAGTGAGGGAAATACACTTAATAGTAAACGATTATATCCTAGAGACATACCAGTTATTCCATGGCAAGTACTCAACAATTTTGTAGCGTGATTTTACTTATTTATTTAAAGAGCATGAGGTATAGGTAGGCAAAGAAAAAAAGACTTGAAAAAAAGAATTTAATATCAAACTTAAATTGATTACTGGCTCACATAAAATGCACCCCAAATGCTCCTAGAATATTTAGGTTTCATAGAGTTCCTCTGAGTGGAGATGGTCTCGGCTTCACAGATTTTGGAATTATCAGACCTACGAATGGAATGCAGACAGACTTCTACCACTTTTTAGGGGAGAAAGGGATAAGCCTGTTACCAATTCTTAAGAAATTCAGGCAAACTGGCAACATCCAACAGATCAAGTTTAAAAGACCACAGCCTGGTACCCAGCTTTTTTCCTAGAATAAAACTAAATACCATATTCATAAGATGATCCATGGAGCCCTCCAGCAAATAGGTAGAAACTGGCCAATAGTTTTCCTGTAGGACATTGTCTGAATTGCTTCAACTGGATTTATCTTTTCATTCATTCTCATTCATTCATTCATCAATTCAGTAAGTCAGTTACTTGTTAGAGCTCCTGTTTGCTGGTGATTGCCTTCTCTAGTACCTGTTTATGTTTCCTTAACACTTCCTTATTATGAGAGGAAAAGAGGCATTCATTCCTTTCAAGTGCATTGCCCTGTCATATGACTATAAAAAGTGTATGAGGAAAGCCAAAGCAAATGCAGTGCTTTTGTACGTGACTCAAAGCGGATTCTATTAATCTCAAAAACAAGCAGTTGCCTAAAGAAGCTGAGAAGCTTATTATTTACCTTATACATTGAAGAAATTAGAAGAACCAAAGCAGAAAGAATACTAGTTAATTGCTTTCATAAACCTTAATAAGAACACAAAAGGGTAATAAAGGACTTACAACTGTTGTTCATATTTGTAGGAATTTTATGTAGTCTTCTAAGGGAGTAAAAAAAAATTTCTTCATGATAAAAACAGAAATGATTTTAAGTAACCGAAGTCCTACTAAAAAAATTTTAGAAATCACCAATAAACCCCTTAAATTTCAATTGTCACAGATGATTTTCAGAACTGAGCTCTGCTCCAGAGTGCCTCTAAATTCTGGGCACCAAAAATTGGATGTTCTAAACCACATTATTCCTTTAAATATGTGTGTCAAACCCACTTCATATGTAAGAAATACAGCCTTTAAAATCATTAATCTTCTTTGAAAATTATGGTCTGTACAAAATTAAATATTAGATGTGTCTAAAAATAGTTAAATGTATCCTCAGAAAAGAGATTTCTAATGGTATAGAAGGTGAGTTGCTGCGCTGATAAGGTGTGAAGGAAACAATAAAAGTAAATGGTTATTCCTAAACTTAGACTTATGTCTTCTGGAAATTATGAATTTGAATAATAATCAAAAGGAGTTTTAATATGCTGGGCAACAAAGAGTGAATTGACGAAGGCTCTTGTTTCTGTTTCACCTTAGTTCTGTGTGTCCTCACATAAATCTACAGACAAAAAACTCAAGGTGACACATTTGATCTACAAGATTCAGCTTACTTCTTCAAAAAACCTGTTGGATTTGCTATAATTTCTAGTCTTCTGATCCTGTTTACAAAAAGATGGTAATTAAACAGCTCAGTTCTAGAATGGAAGGTGAGGAAAACCTTATTATAAGCAGCTAAAACCTTTGCGAGACAATCACATGCAATCATTATGCGTGGGATTACGTAATCGCAATTTCATTGATTAACCACTGAATCAATTCCTTAGAATCAGCAATGCCATAATTCTTATCAATGAAACATGCCTATTCACAGTCTGAAAAGCAGCAAGTCTAATAACCATTCTAACTGGACCCAATCTTGATATACAGTGTGACTCATTGCTGGGGTAGGGGAGCTCCAGCTGTGCAGCAGAGCTGCAAACCCTGATAACAGAAAGCTAACACATACCTTTGTTCCCCAAAGCATCTCTAACATTCATTAGCTAAGGGGACCTCAACAGAAAAMTTAGTAGTAGACATGTGTCTCTGTGTTCACGTGTACTAATAATTATTATTAAATATTTTATGAGGTAAAAATAGTATAGGCTGTTCATTTTCAAGATAGCAAGGTGACAAATATTAGTTGTCATACTTAGGGAATTAAAAACTTCCTTTGCCTTACAAAGACCTTTGGAGATGCTTCCTCTACACCCGTTTTGTCATGTCAGCCCATATTGCCATGTATCCACACCTGAGCATGGGAATAGCCAGCAATACCCATGTAGAGGGCTATTATGCAGGGACGAAATAGCTCTGGACACAGTAATATACACAAATAATACTTAGAAAAATTACCAATGGACACCTGTCCACTTCCATATGGAGCCCCTGACCTCAAATAAAATCATGTAATTTCATCAGAATCCATTACAGAATATATTCCTACCTATCATCTTTGTCTTAGTATCTACAGAACATCTTATGTACATCTTATCAGTCAACAATTGACTTGGGAGTCAATCTTTGTGGTCTTTTCCAACGAAAATGTCTCTATGATTCTGTGAACTTTATTTCTTAAATTCACACGAGTGCATAAACTCAGAAGGGCTAAGATTAAAGGATAATTTTGGAGCTCATCTGGTCCAGCTTGCTTGAGTTTACCAGGGTGTTGAACCAGATGGACCTAGAACTGGTGACCTGGGACCATGACCAGATGGCTTTTGAAGATCTCCAAGAAGGAAGACTCCATCGTGTCTCTGAGCAACCTGTGTCAGTGCTCAGGTACCCTCTCAGTAAACATTCATTTATCAGTTGTACTACAGAACTTCTTGCCTTTCAGTCTGTGCCCATTGCCCTTGTTCTGTCACGGGGCACCACCGGGTAGAGCCTGACGCCATCGTCTTCGTATCCTCTTTGGGTATATAAACACATTGATAAGATTTCCCCAAGCCCTGCCTGCTCCAGGCTTTCCTCATAAGACAGAGGCTCATAGAAGGTTGTCAGGTTGGTCAGCCAAGACTACCCCTTGGTGAATCCATGCTGACTTCTCCTTATCACCTTTTCTTCCTTCATGAACCCGGAAACAGTTCCCAGGATTAGCTGCTGCGTTGCCTCTGCTGACTGAACTCAGGCCATTCTTGAAGGGAAGAGCAGCATTTGCTTTCCTCCAGTCCTCAGGCCATTCTTCTATCACAGTGTTTGTTTGAAGATGATCAGAAGAAGCCTTGCTTGGCTCAAGCCTTCCCTGATCTGGTTCTCTTCCAGCAAGTGTATGTCTCTTTTACTCCAGGTTTCCCTCTGCTCTCTGAGACATGGGATTCAGGAAGGCCAGTCTTGTGTTCAGCGCCTCAGTGCTTCTTGTTACCTTTTCTGTCTGTCATCAGATTGAATTCCAATTGGGCTTTGGCTTTTCTGGCCTCATTCCTGCACATTCAGACACTGTCACTGTGTTTCTCCCAGCTTACCTGTCCCTGCTTCCATCTTCTGAAGGTTTCCATTCTTTTTTGTGACTTGTTTTTGCCATCAGCATATTTTACATTCACACAGGGTTTCTGACATTTCTGCCTGGATACCTGCTTTTTGGGAGAGCTTACTTTTGAGCTTGGACATTATGATCCTTCGGTATTAACCAGCTTTCCTGGACTTCTATTCCTTCCAGTGGCCATTCTTCTAAGGAAATTTTTGAAGAGGTCATATTCTGCTCTGCTGCAGTTCAGCATTTTGATCTTGCTATTCCTACTGTCCATTCTCTTGTCTCCTGATTCTGAACTCCATCATCTCTGGTCCCTGCAGCCAAATCTGCCTTCAGCCTTCACATTCCCAAAGAGACCCTCCCGGTTTTTGAGTATGAGGCCCAGCACTGCACCTGTCGTGATTGGTTTCTCTATAGGTGGGTCGGAAAATCATCATGAATGCCTTCCATGGAATTCCTCTTTGTTTGCTTATGTTCTCCCAGCTTGTCTTTCTAGTAGACATTAAGGTAGCTGAAGCCTCCCATGAGGATCAGATCCTGAGAATATGACTGTTTTCTGTCTGTATAGGCTTCATCTTCTTTTTCTTCCTTGGCAGGTGGCCTATAGCAGAGAGAGTCTACAAGGCCACTCTTATCTGCCTTCTCTTTAATTTTCATCCATAAATTCTTCTGACTCCCTGTTGACCTCTAGGCAGTGTTCCATTCACCCCAGATGCCTTCTCACATAATGGGTGAGACTCCTCATCCTGCTGGTGGTCTGTCTTTCCTGTAAAGCATGTAACCTTCCATTGAAACATGTCATTCAAAGAAGTCATCCCATCTCTGTGATCCCAGTGAGATCAAAGCCTTGACACTGCCTACAGATCTGCAGCTCATCTGTTTATTACCCTTGCTCCATGCTTGAGTATACACGTACTTCAGAGAGGCACCCCAGCATACTGATTTCCCAGAATTTTTTTGAGATTTCTCCGTAATGGTGTCTTGTAGGCATTTCCTTGCTTACTATCAAAGTGGTGGAGGTGACCCCACTTAATTCCCATTTTGTTGATTCTGTGATTCTTTCCTATCACATTGCTCTGTGCTCATTACTTATTAAGCCTGTCCATCAATCCTACTCAGGGTTATTAGTAGCTCTTTTACATCAGCATCATTCATAGTTTTAATCCCTCCTTACCAGCTCAGACATCCCGCTGGCAAAGATAATTCTGACCTTCTTAATGAGGTGAAGTCCATTTCTCTCAAGAAGCTGATGGTCTGCATGAAGTGCCCAGTGCTTGTAGAACCTAAAGCCCTGTCACCAGCAATAGAATTATCAGCACCCTCCTCCTCACTACTTTACCCTCGCTGTCAGGATTGAGGACAACACCACTTGGGCTCCATGCCCTTTCCCACCCCCAGAACTCTGAAATAACTTTTCATACTGTCCAGGTTCTCCCCGGCAGCATCAGTGGTGCCCACATTGAAAAAAGCAGGGGATAGTATTATACAGCCAGTCCCTCCAGAACATCTCAGAGCTGGGCTTCCAGCAGGGAGCAAACCTGTAAATGATAGATCAGTTTGGCAGATTGGTGGCTTTGTCTCCTCCAGCATGAAGTTAGCCATTTCAATGACTTACTACTTTTCCATGATGATCATGCATGGTTTAGTGTCAAGGAAGGTCAGTTCATTGGCACATCTGGATCCTCTTCAACTCCGAAGGCAGTGAACCTATTTTGTAGTTGTAAGCCCTTAGGTAGGGCAGGAGCCTTCCTCTTTGTGCCTGAAGTCACCAACTTCATCCTTTACATTCCTCCAAAGTTTGCACTTATGCTAGAGATGGACATTGCCTGTACCTCAATAGCAGCTGGGGTCCAGCTATTCTTGTAAAAGATCCTTGTCTATCTTGCTTTTACCTTCTGTGACGCTGCGCAGACTGCTCACTTTCTCCTATAGCTCCTCCACTTGGAGGCACAGCTCCTGCAAGATGGCACGCTTCCCACAAGACAAGAGCCAACTTTTCTGATATCAGAGAGAGGCCCCAGGCACTCCCTGGGGAGTGAGGCTTGAAGGAATGTTTCCACCATCTGAAGATCTGCCTGCACCTAAGCCTTTGCCCTGACAGGGCCAGCTTCTCCAACATTTGCATGGAGACTGCCCTATAGCACGCAACCACTGTACTTGACAATTTACACAGGTACAACCTCAGATGAGGTTCCCTTCTTTATGCCTCTCTGCACAAACCGTTGTATGAGTTGGCTGTTTTTATCTGCCATGCTCTAGGGCTGATTCCAATATCCAAAAGTTTCTTGACCCTCCCTAATCAGGGGCTCATGTGGCAAAGGCTTTAGGCAACCTGTCTCAAACGCAGCTGATCATACTCAGTAGAAGCTGCTCGAAATGCTTCAGTCCCACACATCTGGGAAATCTGTTTTATATCACTGTTTGATGTAATTTCAGGACACAAAATTATGGACCTGGTCAAGTGAAGAATGAGATTCCCATTAACTTCCAAGAGATCAAAAATTTAAATCTTGACAACATTCTTCGTAGGGTCATGGGAAAGCAAGTATTGTATAATTTCTCTTTCATGAGAACTGATGCTTCTCAGGCACCTTGATTTGAAGGAATGAATGGGGATATAAATGCTTGAGGAATGGCAAGACAACGCTTGCCATCTCTTTGCTAAGAATTCTCAGCATGTTTATCAGATTTCTTAGCAAGGATTAAAAAAAGTAAGAAAATACACCGAGCTAAGACACAGCTATATATTTTAAATGGTAATTTTTTAGTAGAATTACCTGCGAAACCAAGAGCATCTGAGTCAGTGGCAGAGATTGCGAAAGTAAGCAGTATGTGGGAGATGCAGAAAAGTGATGTGCACCCAGATGAGTAATTTCTAAATTTCCCAGTAGCAGAGCAAAGCCAGACCCAGACTAAGACACATCAGTCACAGTTGCTTGGGGTTAATGGCAAATACAGTGAAAATATGTCTAACTGTAGATCCTTAGGTCTATGGGCCACACATAAATAAAATAACTCCTGCTTGCAGACGAGAAAATTTAATGGTAGGAAGAAACCTCTAAATATGCATTTGAAGAAATAACTTATTTCCATTCTGTAGAACTCTCTATTTAGCCGGTTCTGTATTTATTTATAACATCCAAACGTAGGCAGTCCCAGTGCAAGGGCTGAATAAATGTCTCTTTATAGAGAAGAAGACACTTTTCCATTTATAGGGCAGCTGCAGAAATTCATCACACTAGTTGTTCTATATAAAATTGAGCGAAAATTTCGAGGGAAAAGTCTGTACCATGAGAAGCATTAATAAAGCTAGAACATCCATGATAATTTCAGTCAGACTAAGGAATACTTAAATCCCATGACGACCATTGATTTCCTTTTTTTGCTGTGCATTCTTTCAGTTATAGATACATCAGCTTCAAGCTGATGTAAAAGAAAAGAAAGAAAATATTCTTTTAAGAAATCAAAAAATCTGTAAGATGTGAGTTGTATTAAAAATAGGATACACAAGACATTGGAGTATATAACTTTGAATGGTAACATCATGCAGAATTATATGCTGTGCTAACAGCCTTTAAATGGTGTGAATTATCTTGTTACTACACAGAAAAAAAACTGATTAGCTTACAGAGTATTCACTAATTTGGCCTGATTAGGAGGCTTTGCACTCTGCTGAATGCAAAGCAATTAGTAAAAACATTCCATACACTGCTTGTTTTCTACAACCAACAAGGAAATTGATGTTATTTATCCTTTCAAATATAACTGTATTTATTATAAACAAATTCTAATTTTTAAAGGAAGCTACTATATTTTCATATATACTCATCATATATCTTGCATACTACAATCCATAGGACACAACTAGTCATTTTTGACAGCTAATATTTTCTTGATTTGGAATTCTGTAATGTATTGCATGTCTCCACAGAGAAAATGCTAACAGAGCTCAAATACTGCCTTTAATTCAGAAGAAAAGCAAAAGTTCTTCTTTTATGTTTGCTTACTTTCCTGTGTACAAGTGCAAGAAACACCAGAGTAAGATTCAGTGAAAACACTTGTATGTTCTAAGGAATAGGTCCTTACGAGGGCTGTACACCTCAAAAGTACTAGTTAAGACAGATCATTATGTTATAAAAGAAGTTCAACATAAGCATTATGTTGGCTGATGTTTAATCTAAGACTGACTGTGAATGCTAACATCAACACAGTCTTGCTCTACGCTAATTTAAAGTTTCATCAGCTTTAAAATAAGATGCACATTTTGGGTTTTAAGCTTGATATTTAATATTAATTCATATAATCTTAAATTGTTCTATGGCATGTGTCATTTAAGATTTGGTATTAACCAGTTTTGTTAAATATGCTAAAATTTCTTGAAAAGTATATTCTTGATTCACATATGCGGTAAAGGAAAATGTAGATTAGCAGTAAAGCAATGAGGTAAGCAGTGAAGCTCTGAAGTGCTGTAAAATGTGTGTAAATAACCGGATACCCACAGGTAAATAGCTGAGATTAAGCTAAACGCTCATTTTAGACTTGCTATTTGAACACCAGATTACAAGGGTAACCCCTTCTTCATCAAAGGATTTTCATATTTTAAGCCCGCCCTCCTGGGAAAAATTGCAGTTACAACAAATTTTTTGACAACTGCATTTCATTCCAGACTTTCTTTCTGAGACGTGTGAAAAATATATTCAATTTAATGAGATCAAATTATCAAATTATGTAAATTGGTTGTAGTGGTTTTGATTTGAAATATGGATCACTTACCGATTTACTTTCTTTGAGATAAGAATTAGGAGAAGGCAAACTTAAAAGAATATAAAGAAGTTTATTAACAGACTTAAAAGAAAGGGGGAAAAAAAGTCGGATTAAACCTGTAGAACACTTTTTTCCCCTCCCACCTTTTTTTCTTCTCTCACTGGCAACGTAAACAAAACAACCCTTGAGATTTTCAGTCAGTTTACCAACTCTATAATATTTTTTTTCAGTTCACTTAGGGAGAGGAGTCTCTCTTGTTTATGCTATGGAGATATCTCCACAAGAAACAGTTTCTCGTGGCTTTAACGTCATAGCAAGACAGCCGCCTGGGATGGTTCTCTGCTTGCATGTGAAAGTCTTTTCCCTCGGCTTACAGCTTTCCCCACAACTGCTTCCGAGGGTTCAATCTTAGCTAATGAGGTATCATTTTAAGGATGGGCTCTTCAGAAGCAAAAGGTTCTCTTCACTTATCAAAGTGCTTGAGAAAGGTAAGAACACTATCTCTGGGAGCATTTTATCTCCAGGAACAGAGGTCTTCTTCTTCTCTGAGATCTCGGTTCAGGTTTCTCATTAAATCACAGCTGCTTCAACATTAACTTATTTCAGCACAGGTACTTGTGCTCATGATTACAGTTTGAACGCTCTACCCCCCCATGCTTTCATGAAATGACAATGAGTATTCTGATGTACTATAGTCCATCGCCATAGCTTTACAACAGAATTTCAGCTTCTAGGATTGAAGCACCTCCTTATTCTCCTCTCTCTCAGAGTTTCAGCTCTTCTTTCTTACTGACTTTAGTGTCTCTATGGTGTTTTCTTTACATGCCTTCACTTTTCCTTTTCCTTTGACTTGGGAGAGGATCGATGTCTGCAGGTTTCATCTGTTCTAGAAGAAACAGCACTAAAAGAGTTAATCTCACCCAGGCCTTGCAGCTGGAATTCGCTTATCTCTGTTGGTAACATGATCTTCGCCGGGTAGTGGCTTCAGATGAATTTCGGCCTCATTAAAGCTGGTCTGGCTGGCCATGCCACAGGCTGCCTGCATGGAGCAGGGCTGGGGGGCCGCCCCGCATGGAGCCGTGGATGGAACAGGGCCGGCAGCTCCAGGTTGGCTGTATCCTGGCCAGGCCTGGCCGAGCAGGGCCCGGCCCTGCTGGGCTGTACCACGGACCCCCCAGTTACCTGTTCAAAAGCTGGAAGCCAGAGAGACTTACCCGGGGTTTGTTCGTTCTTAAAATGTGGATCACAGAGGCGTGTCAGGCTCTCTAAGTGGCTTAGAAAATTGCCAATATTCAAACTAGCTAGTTGATTGGTTCTGTCATGTCTAGAGGAAGCTGTAAGCAACCCTTTGTAGAAGAGTCACTTCCATGGCTGATGGAGCCCCTTTTTAACTAGAAACTTAAACTATGCTAAACCATGACATTGGTGCAGTTTCTATCTTTAACTATAAAGAAAATACACAACTCAAGAATCCATTCTTTCCACTGAGCTGTAAAACGATCTCCAGGGCTGTAATTCACCATATATCTAAAACATATCTTCAGGCGTATACAATATATATTCCCAAGACCCAGATTTGCTAATCTGCTGAATTAAATTCAAAAACCTAAATGCCTGAAATGTTTCACTGAATAGTATAAACAGCAAATTTTTGGATTGCTAATGAAATCTTTATTAATATTACTGAAAAAATTTTCACGCAAGAAGTAGAAACTTAGCTTGAAGTTGTACTCAGATGTTCAAAATTGTTACCTACTATTCAAGGAAAAAGTTAATTATGAACTGTGTCTCCAAGACTTTGGGTTGGCATTGCAATTTTTACTCAGTTGTCTTGTTTAATTTAATTTTAATTGTGTTTGCCTTACTCCTATTGCTGCTCACTTGCTAAAACTCCACCACAAAATAATAAGAAAAAATGTTCAGTTTATCTACATTACTTTCCCATTTCTTAGTCTTTCATTTTAGCTCTAACAAAGTTAAAGTTGGGCTGTCTCCCCCAGTTAAAGAGTAGATCTGTACAGTCACTAGCAAAACTTACTGAATCAATATTCCTTCTCTGAGACAGCACCGTTTGGTCTCCCATGGATTAATTTCTTCCCAGTCTTGTGAACTGAGAAGGTTGCTACAAGGTTGGTGATAAGAAAACATTGTTAAGTGGAAGATGGAAGTTTACAACTCTATAATGCCAGTAGGATGATTTAGCAAAATCTAGTAACTTAACCTCTGGAATGAAGAACGGCTTCTTTGGAAGAGAGAACTATACACACATACACACACACACACACACACACACACACACATTTATTGGGAAGTCTGTCTTTCTACTGACTTGCATTTCGACACACTACAGAATTGCCGCTGAGGGGGGAATAAGTGCTTGTTCCACATACATTTTAAAAACCACATTTTGCTGCATGGAATATATTTTCAACATTACACAGCACCTTTTCTTTAAGCATGAACTTATCTTTCAATTCTTCAGTATGAAGAGGGTCTTTAAGATAAGGAAGTTTTGGGGATTTCAATATTAGACATTCTTAAAATGGCAGATATGAATTTCTGCACTTGTTTTCTAGTATATCTGAGAAATCATCTCAAGCATTTTATATGACAGGAAAGCAACACACACCTATGTAATCCATGTTATTTATTATACTATTTTGGTCAATATAGGTTGCAATATCATATAATTATTCATGGGGATCCATACTTGCTGAAGTAGTTACGTAGTGTGTAATTTTATTTTCATATAGTTAGCAGTATAATACCTAATATTGCATGTGAAATAGAACATATTGGAAAATAGGGTGAAAACATCCAAGGTAATTTGCTGAAGGTATTGTGAAGTTTCTAAATGCTTCCATTGCTTTTATCATCTTTTTTTTTATTAGCTTCCCTTTCAAAAAAAAGCAATTCCAACCATAAATATGTGACAATTGCATCTAAGCTGACTATTATCACTCTAGGAACAAAAAAATATCTGGACCTAAAAGGGTCTGAAAATATTTACTTATTACATTATAGTAATCAAAGACAAATGGTAAGAATTGAGAGGAAAAGACTAGAGAGCAAAATAATTATACTACAATACACTTGCATATTAAATTCCGCATGTAGATCTGATTATTTGGTTTCAAAAGGATACAAATACAATGCAATGAAAAGGTACAAAGAATTATTAGAACAGTAGAAAAATTTCCATGTAATTAAACAGACAAAGACTTCTTATCCTATAGAAGAAGCAGTTGAGGAAGGTTTTGGCAGACATGTACAGTTTCCTGAAGGAGAGAAGAAAGAATGATTGAAGTTCTTTTTCAGAAAGCACATATTGTAATCCTGTGAACTCACTGTTGCAAGATGCTTAAGATACTAAAATATAAGAAGGCTAATCATCAGTTAGGTGAACAAATGGTAGAAAAACACTGAGATATTGATTTGTTTGAGTGTTGCCACAACTCCCAGCTCATGGAGAGCTAAAAAACTGCTGGAAACTAGAATTTAGTTCTAGAAATACTTTGATGCCTCTCATTTTACAGTTTTTTGTCTCTGACCAGTGAAAAGCATAGATTTCAGGTACTGATTCTCCTGTGGATTGACCTCACATAGTCTTAGTTTGGCTTTGTTAATGATGGACAAACAAACTCCTTTGATAAACCTGCTCCTCACAGTACGAAATCCAAACTGCTATGCCATGTGTTTATAATAAAAATATACGATCATCTTGTGTTAGATGGTAGTTTTTTTTAGCAGTGCTTTAATCACTTTACCAGTGTTCTAAACCTTGCTTGTTATTTTTTTTTTTCATAGTGAAACCAAGGTAAAACAAATTAAATTACTGGAGTTTGACCGTTCTGCATGAGGACAGAACACAGAAACCCTCTTGAGTCCCAAATAGAGAAATATTATCTATATTCTGCTCAACAATATAGAAAATTACTTAGAAAATAAATAGTGTCAGTTTAGGCCGGTTGCTCAAAATTCAAGAAAAATAAGGAATTAATTTTCAGAGAAGGTATCTAATGTCTTCATAAGCAGCCAAAACCTGTTACAGGGTCCAGTGGAAATCTCAAGTGCTACTTAAAACATTCACAATGGTGAGAGATACAGCATCATGCTGGACCCAGAAGCTTGTTTTTCAGGTCACCCATGTAACTACCAGTCTCATAACGACAAGAAGTTACAAAATGATGTATCACAGAATAAAATCATAGTGTGTCCTGAGTTAGAAAGGACCCACTAGGATCATCAAGTCCCACTCCTGACCCTGCACAGGACAAACTCAAGAATCACACCCTGTGCCTGAGAGAGTTGCCCAAACACTTCTTGAAGTCTGTCAGGCTGTGACCACTTCCCTGGGGAGCCTGTTCCAGTGCCCATCCACCCTCTGGGTGAAGAATCTTTTTCTAATATCCAGCCTAAAC
Source organism: Parotia lawesii (assembly GCA_003713295.1). Taxonomy (NCBI): domain Eukaryota; kingdom Metazoa; phylum Chordata; class Aves; order Passeriformes; family Paradisaeidae; genus Parotia; species Parotia lawesii. The sequence goes on along the minus strand of RAHM01000117.1, from coordinate 461,956 downwards.
CTCCCCTGACACAGCTTCAGTCCATTTCCTTGAAACCTCCTCCAGACTGAACAAACCAAGTGATCTCATCCATTCCTAATGAGACTTCCCCTCCAGGCCCTGCTTAGGACACTTAGTAAGAGCCTAGAGTCTTTTTAATATTGGGTGCTCAAAACTGCATACATTACTCAAGTTGAGGCCACACCAGTGCAGAGCAGAGCAGGACAACAACTTCCTTTGACCATCTGGTGATGCTATGAAATCATTTAGCTAGGAAAATATTTAGCTTTATTTTACCCCCTTGTTGAAAGCAGCACTTAAAATTAGATTCCTTCTTGTCTTATTGTTGCATTCCAAAAGTGTAGAGAGAAGAAAACATGAAGACTCTTGAATTTTGTTTTCCTCTGTAGGTAAGTTCTTCAACGACAAATGACCTGTCAAATGAGATTGGTAGAGATACAAGTTTTACAGTGATTTCTTCAATCCTCCGAGAGTTCAAAGTTCCTATTAACAAACTGACTACATCCTGGAAATTAATAAGAGGTTGTAAAGCAGTTAGATAATTATAGCTATTTTAGCTCTCTGACTCACAGGAAGATCAAGTAACAAACTGGCACTTCTTAAATTATGCCTTTACATAAGGGCAGGTAGACTGGCTAATGAGAAATATGCAGGAACTGTAGAGTTGTCCCTTATTTTCATGTCATTTGAAAATCAGAATGAAAAGTACAACTTTAGAGAAGCTGTTTCTGTGTAAATTAAAATGAAAATAAAATTTTAAAAGGCTGACCAGCCGAAACAAAAAAAACCCCAAACCCAAATATACATTCACAAAAAAAATCAAAATCCAAAACCAAGCTAACAAACAACAAACCACAAAATAAATAAACTGTAAGACAGGTCTGTATGCCCATGTGCTCTGTCTTTACCTTTGGAAAACTTTTGTAATTTTTTCTCCTTGGTTCCCCACCTTCAGCCTCTGCAGTCTTGCAGTCTTCTTATGTTCTCTCAGATTCATTTCGACCATCACTCCTTTGTGTATTATTACTTGAAATCAAATCAAAATCTACAGTATCTGTTTCTAAAGCCTTTAAGCGTCTCTGCAAAACTCCTACCACACTATGGCACTCTATAAAACAGTACTTTCCCTAGCAAAAAAAATATATGTAGAAAATGCTTAGAGCGGGGCAATAACTGTATTTATTGCAATGATCATTAATATCCAGCGGCTGCAGAGCTTTTAATCTCTTTTAATTGATTGGAAAGAAAGGCAGCCACGCTGCAATATGAGAAACCTAATAGACTTGGGCAAGGTCTCTGCCCAAGTGACAAAGAATTATTTAAGAGTTTGGAACTAAAGTTCTGAACTACTTCTATAGCAACTGGGAACTGGGGTTAAAAATTTCATATTCCACTGTTAATTTTTTTTAATTGCTACTGAAGATACAGCATTAAAAAGTCATTCAAAAGCTGGAGAAGCAAATCACTGAACTCTTTAACAACATACTGATTATTACTGTGCTGCATTTGGGAGGTGTCAATTAGAGGCTGATTTCTTTTGAAAACCATACCCTTTATTACAGCAACACAGCTTCAAGGATTTTTGAAGATTATGCTTGTCAGCCACTTTCCACGCATGAAAAATTGTACATCAAAAACAGATGATAATTAGTTTTGTATCAGAAGTGACTTTTGCAGTACAGTTTTAAACAGGTATATTGATTACCTTTTTTGTGCCAAAGAGGAAGAAGTACCATTCCTAGAGGCGTGGAGTTTTGAGAGGGTTTGAGCACTTACACAGGGATAACGAAAAAATTCTTGTTGTAATTCACATGAAGGAGAGGAATCCTGATGTCACTGGTGCAACAGAACAATGTCTACCATCTCTGTCTTTAGAAATGTTGCTGTTTTAGAGGGAAAAGAAGGAAAAAAGCTTTGCTGGTGACTTTCGGGTGTTTTTGGATGATAATTTTAAAGCCATGTTAATAGCTCTCTGACTTCTTCAGCAGCATGATTTCTAAAGGTGCTTGGCCAAGAAAGCTATCTTGATTGCTATGTTTTCCTACTTTTGAAAATCCTCTCAAGAGCTTAAGGAAAGTTTTGATTAATTATTCTAGCCTTCTGCTTGAAGCCTCTATGATCTCCTTACAAAAGCTGTGCAAACTGTTAACCAAACTTCCGAAAGTGAAAACATTGAACGCCTCTACATGTCAGTAAGTCACTCCACTCCAGGGCTGGTTCTTTTCTGGAAAGGAAAGGCCAGCCAGCCTGTTCACACTACTCTCAGCAGAAAAAAGGCTTATTCCTTACCATATCAAATACCTTTTAGAGAAAGGGCATGCACAATTCACCATGCACTCCAAAGGTGCTGATATTATGCATCATTTGGGCATAACTAATTAATTTCTCTGCTGTGCTTCTCTGCCTGAATTCTTTTTAGTCTCACAAGCATTTAAAATTTGTGATTTCACACTTTAAAAAAATGAAATCCTGTGACAGTTTAGATCTTATAATTTGGGATAAATGTCTTAATGTTCTAATATCCAGACAAGTGAGACAGGACTTTGGGGGCAAAGCCTAGCACAGAAATCCACATACTCCAATGGGTACTGGCATCTGGTAGATAAAACTTTTATGTATCAGCTCTCCTGCCCTAACTTGCCTGGGTCAGAGACAGTTCACCACACGCACTTGAAAAAAATGTGTTTTAGAGTTTGGTAATATTCCACTTGCTAAATCTTTCCCAGTTTCCAATATAGCAATCCAAGTTTTTAGCTTTCAGATGTGAAAAACACCTTCCATGAAAAAAAACAATGGTAAGGCTGAAGGGGCCTTCCAACAGCTTTGTGGTGCCAGATTCTTTAAGGACTTTGAATGAGAATCTTGATTCTCATAATTTTCTGGTATATAGACTTCATGGTAGGTGAAGACTTAAATGATTATAAGAAATAACAGAAAAGAAGCAATTTACTGAGCTGTATTCAATGTAGATTATTAGATAAAAAGACATAAGATTTTAAATCTGCTAAAAATCCTGAACATCTTGAAGAAATCTGTTTTGTCCTGTGGCTTATCTCAGAAGTGTTATTTATTTGCATGCTTGTTTCATCTGAACATGGGAAATAATAGGTACAGGATGCAGTCTAATGGCCCCTGCTTTGGGGCCGTAGCAGGTTGATGGTTAATAGCTGAAGATATAGAGGATGTCAGTTGATGAAGTTTTCTGAATATCCTTCCACTTTGTCATCCTTTTAGTTCTGTTTGAGGCTAAAAATGGGCAATAGCTGTTCAGATGGATAACTTGATGGTAAGCTGAAATGAAAATAGAAAGTCCATTAGTGCCGCATGTTTCATTTTCCTCCAATATGTTTAGACAAGGACTTAGAAATCCAAGATGCAGGTGTATTTTCTTTCTTTCCAAAGACAACGGCAAGAATGTAATGTCCAAGATGGCTGTTTCAGTGGAGCAAATGGAAGGCTTTCAGAGGTTATTGAAGTCCAGTGGTGATACAAATAGAAGTGAATTCACATTCCAGATTGAAAAAAAGTTTAAAACTTCTGCTAGGAGAGTAAGAGCTTTGAGAAGAAAACTGAAAGAAACTGTAAGGACGAGAATTTCTAGGGTGGAGAACCTACTTGTTTTAGGACAATCTGGGAGTATTTTCCCATGCATCAGTCTTTCCTGCTGTTTCAAATAAGATAGATTTATATACATTTATTACTCTAATGTTAATCATTGACTTTATGATGTTTGTAGAGGAAACTAGAATGTTTCTTGGGCATCATATTCAGATAGCACTGTCCCACAGAAATGCAGTTTAATTAGCTGGATAGAACTCCCACCTCAGCATTTGAAGGAGAAGTCAGTTTTGCATAAATGTAAAAGCAGTAGGTTAAATCAGAAACCTTTAAATGGGTATTACTAAAATCAAATTCAGGTCTCTGAGAATCATTTCTCTCCTTTGTATGTAACAGTAGTTCAACAATGCAGAATGAAAATGCAGAGGGGTCCATAACACAAAGAGAGTGCAGTCCAACAAAACCTGTGTAAGTTTTTATATCTGATTTTTCAGGGTTTAGTTGAAATACCAATAAACATTCAAGCAATGAGAATTTTTGAGCGTATTCATGCAGGTACTAAAGCTAAAATAAAATTAAACATTAATTCCAGCTGAGCCTCTAGGCTGCTTTGCCTAAGATTAAACTTTATTAAACTTACTGAAAATTAATTATTTTAATGTATCAGTTACAGTCTTTAACATATCACACAAAGTTGGGGATAAAGCACTGAAACAAGCCTACTCCCAGGAAGTGGTCACGCCTTCAAGTCTCCCTGTGCTCAAGAAATATTTGCACAATGGACTTAGGTGTGAAGCCTAACTTATAGATTGCCTTGAGTAGAGTCAAGAATTGGACTCAGTGATCCTCCCAAGTCCCCTCCAACTCAGGACATCTTGTGATTTTAAGTGGAAATTTTCTGCTTTTTAGCATAAATCACAACTGTTTATAATCAAGTTTTATTTCGTATTAAAACATAAACAACTCTTTTTTTCCTCCCTGTGACTTTATTAATTACAATAGATGATACTTCCTTGAATGTAGCCTTTAAACTACTTTGAAAACTTCTGTTTAACATCTTTAAATAAAATTTAAAAATAAAGATGTTTACAAATAAAATACTATGATATTTAAAGGCAAACTATCTTAGAAGACAGACTTTCCCAGTATTTCTCTGCATTTATTTCCCAGAAGTATTTAATATCAAAGTAGGTACAAAATGTCTCCTTTGGTACCTTTTAATATATTTAATAAGAAAGCAACTAAGCTTTCACTTTAAAAGCTGTAGTGAATTGATGTTTATAGAAACACAGATGTTATACCTTGGGAATGTAGTTTCCTTGAATTTCTTCTGACATCATTAACAACTAGTTATTTCTCTAGTCATCAGCAAGCGCCTGGCAAGTGTTAGCAAATCAGATGCTGAAAACAGAAGAAGAAGCTGTAGGAATGGATCTATCTTTTTATTGGATTATTCATATCTCAGTTAAGCTTCCCGTAAAGTAATTAAACAGTAAGGCATTCATCTAGAGGATAAATCATTCCTGCAAAATAGCAAGATGAGAGCAGAAGGAGAAAGGAGGGAGTGAATGCTAGATAAATTGTGTGAATTTTTTTTCTATTATGCATTAGGCATTAAAAAGGATTATGGAAACGAGACGGAATAGAGATGAATGCTCTGTTCTTGTGTTGAATGACTTTCAGGACAGAACTCTCAGCAGTTAATGGAGCTGTTTATCACATTGGAAGGTTACATGAAACACGGCTTTCAGAAGACTTCAGAATAAAGTGCACTATACATGCTAAAAATAAAAACAGATTCCCACCTTCATTTATTTTTTTTTAAATTCTAACATTGTCATTTAATGTCAAAGGAGAAATAATCATCATGATCATGGCAGCACTACTGAAATCAGAGTCATTCAATATCTGCTACATTTCTCTGCAACTTAATGGCATTATTATATAAAATAGTCTTGGGGTAAAAATAGGACCAAGTGATTTTGGGGAAGGAGAAGAAAATATGGCAAAATAAAAGTATATTTCAAGTAAATTTTCAAGATTATTTCTACACTGTGATAACTAATATCAGGAGTAGTTATTCCGAAGTATTTGCCATAAGACTTTTGTACACACAAAGACGGACTACTTGGTAACATGGGAGACAGATCAAAGTGGAATTCCTCTGCTGCCATGAGCAGGCACCACACACCATTTGTAGCTTCTCTATACTGCACAGCTACAACTTCCCTGCTGAGACAGATCTAAAGGTTAGACCTTGTGCCCATTTTATTTTCAATGCTGAAGCTCCCAACAGGGACAACCCTGAAGCAGACAGGCTCTTACTGATGGAGTCATCTGGTCAGGACTAACAGGGCAAAATCCATTCCACACATCACCAAAAGTAACTTTTCACTCTGTGAATCATGCTACATCAATACATCAGAGCTCCTAGAAACTTCATGGGATGCTCAAGAGAGATGATAAGGTCTTGCGCCAATTTCACGGAGCTGATTACCAGCTCCCAAGGTGGGAGATTGTCAATAAAGGAGGTGTACCTTTTCATTTTCTCAGCATTTTCTTAATGCGCTGCCAGTGCCTGCCAATGCCAATGCCATGGCAAATATCTTGCAGGCAGGACATGCTGATTAAGAATAAGAAATAATTACCTTAAGGTTTTGCCTTTCCCTCATCTTACTGATTTCTAACTGCAGTGTCTGCAGGTAAATTAGGTCAATGAAGATTTTCTGCAAAGTTTTCTCTGAGATTGACAATATTAAGAGAAACTTAGAGTGGGATTTGTTGGAAAGGAAATATTTTGACAAATATCCTAGGCTGAGCAGTTTCTCTTGGGAGAAAAAACATTGCCAGTGAATATCAAACTGTGAGTGCTTGTTCTCCCTCACCGAGTCATCCAGTCAGTCTTTTGTAAGAAGATCAGAACTACCCTTTTTTTACTCACTTTTACATGCACAGACAGTTTTGCCTACAATGAATACACACACGTTTCTAAAATAAGGTATTTTTGCTGTTAGGATGGTTTTATTTCAAAATAAATCAACTCAGTGTTGACATACATTTAAACCTAAGACTTCTTTCCTAAGAATATTTCAATTTGTACTTTTTTTTAAACAAAGCTTATTACTTTGATCTTTTCCTAGTGTATTTTCTGCTGAATGTACATGAAATTCTGCAGCTCTGTATTTGAAGACCTACACACATTGAACTAAAGGATGATAACATTCTGTTGTACCTGACCTAGTCCTTTTAACAGGAAGTTATATTTCGCTGAGCTTGTCCTTCAAGGCCATCTCTTAGGGAATCTTTTTTTGGATTATTATGTTACATAGCGCTTGCAATTATGTCCATTTTTGTAACATAAGAATGTTTAGCTACCTTCTCTATTCTGCAGGGATTTTACAAATAGCGGGCAATATCATGAGCTGAGGAGTCAGCACACTGTTTGATGACTGTTTATGAATTTAGGGACAATATTTGCCCTGCGGTTACCCAAGCATCAATCTAACAAACTACAAGTCAGAAGGAGTCACAAGATTCTGGTTGTGTGCACAAGCCTCAGCAAATAACCCTTTTATCTGCTATAGACAAGTACTGTCACTTTTCAAATGCAGGTCCCTGTTAAAGACCTAATTAACGAAAAAAAAAAAAGGCAGCTAGAAAAAGAACCATTAACCTCCTGGGCCTTTACTAACTTCTTCACCTCTTTTTTTAGCTGAAATATTATTCCTTTCTAAGTCATTTAATGTTGGACCCTTATTATGCTGCCTGTGATGCTGCTCAACCAGTGCCTTGGAGAAAGGTTAAGAGAATGAGACATTGTTAGTCCCACAGCTCAAGAGAGAAAACTTTCACCTTCAAAGCCAGCACACAATATTTACCAATTCTGAGATCTTTGGGCTGATCAGCAATAAAATTTGGTTCTGGTGTCCAGCTTCAAGCTCAAATATATTTTCATAAAAGGTCTTCACAAAGAAAGATGTTTTCATCTTTCTGCTGTAAACAGTAACCCGCCCTCTTGTTGTGTATTCAGCTGTCTTAGACACTGCTCAAGTCAGCCTCCACCAGACACCATTTCTTTTAATTAATGTTTTCTTTATTATCTAGCCAATACTTTAAATCAAGCCAACACAGTGAAAAGTAACTTATATTGGTTGAAGTCATTAGGTTTATTATTATATTTAAAATATAACCCAGGGAGGAAGTGGTTTTAACTATTTTTAAGTGTTGATGAGAAGTAAAAATTCATCTCAGCTGGAAGTAATCCATTCTTATTTTAATAACACCAGCTTTTGTATGCATCTGCCACATTTTGAAGTAAATATTTTCCTTTCTAGGAAATTCCACAATACTTCTAAGTGTAAGATAACAGGCGCTAAACATGTTGCCCTGCCACAGAGCTCAGCTGACTTATTTAAAGATTGCATTCCCACCTATGAAAACTGGCCTTTGACTGCTATGCTGGGGCTATGTCAGTTGTGACACTTAAATTTTAGCAACGGAAACCCTAGGCCCTCCTTTGAGGCATGGTGACAGATATGTCCTTTTCCAAAAGGCCCTATGCCCATGCAAAAAACCAGATCCAACACAGGGAATTTTCACAACGAAAGGACTAGAGATATCCAGGTTTTCACGGAATTTCCTGTTTTGAGGGGGATGTTCCCCAGAGGAGAACCTTTGGAAATTCCATATAAAGTTTAGGGTACATGCAGTATCATCTAACATTGAATGAGTTAAACACTGTCAATAAATTTTATTCATCTAATTAATAATGAAAGTCATAAAATCAATAGAATGATTGGTGTTGAAAGGGACTTTAAAAACTATCTGATTCCGAACTTCCTATCATGGGCAGGGATGTGACCCATTAGATCATGTTGCTCAAAGTTGCATCCAGCTTGGCCTTGAACAATTCCAGGAACAGAGTACACAAAATTCCTCTGGGAAACTTGTTCCCATGTCTCACCACCCTCACAGTAAAGAATTTCCTTCTAAGATCTAATCAAAATCCCTCCTCTTTTAGTGTAAAACCTTCACTCTGTTGTTGTATCCTCCTATTTATTTTTTTATTAGCCCCTTTTTGGTACTGGAAGGCCTCAATGAGGTCTCCCTGGAGCCTTCTCCAGGCTTAATAATCCCAGTTCTCTCAACCACTCTTTACAGCAGAGGTGCTCCAACCCTCGGATAGTCTTTAGGGCCCTCCTCTGGATGCATTTCAACAGGCCCACATCCTTCCTGTGTTGGGGATCCCGAAGCTGGATGCAGTACTAGAGAGGCAGAAATGACTCCCTCACCCTGCTGGCCACATTGCTTTTGATGCAGCTCAGGATATGGTTGGTTTTCTGGGCTGTGAGCACACACTGTTACTGAATTGCCATCACTTTTAAGAAAAAAGTATTTTTTTCCTATCACTCCTGTTACAGATGTCCCCCACCTTATTATAAGTATTCATATATAAGTATTCACCTTATATTTCACACAATAAAATTTTAATTCCTTTTCCATTTTTAACTGCTACTATTGTATGAAGAATTTCATGGGAAAATTTTTTTTTCTTTATTGCACAAGAGTGGGTTTCTATGATGTTACTATATTCTATTGATTGAGCAATTACCCCTTAGCCACAGAAAAATTGGGGAAAATCAAAGGCAGAAACCCCAGAGGATTAAATCATACAAGAAATTATAGGGATGGTAATGCCTTAGAGCCAAGTACTGTGCACCCACTCAACACCTCTGGAGGCCTTCCTAGTCCTTGTTGACCTCAGTTTTCATTCCTGCCTTCCGCTTCCATCTACAGAATAACTGTCAGGGTACAACTCTGACACCCTTGTGTCTGACGCTGAGCCAGCTGTGTTACAAGCAGCCTGAGAGCCTCTCAAGAACCCAGAGGCTGCCAAAATACCTTCATCATTTCCTCTCTGTAGTGAAAAATCCAGAGTAGCTGCAGTGACCTGATTCCGCAAGCCCTCATTGAAATAAAAGCAGAATATGCTGAACTAGATAGAGAACAGTCGGTACTCAGAGGCTTTGTTGTGCCTGTACTGGTGCTGTATCAGGGCCATGACAGAACGGCTTTGCTAACAATGTTTCTTCTCTGTAAATACCTAAAATTTATAAGTCTCTTCCACCTCAACGGAGTCCAATTTCTACCAGAATTACAAGTGTCTTAAGAAAGCCTAGCACCTTCAGGCTACAATAGGTGGCTGGGAAGGACATGATCTGTAGTAGTTTCTACACTTCTCACAGAGAGGCTGAGCAGGGTCAGACTTCCATATGAAACTCCACTATGTGTACAGTTTAATTTAACAAGTAGCAGTATTTCTGCTGCGTGTTTTCTGACCCTCATTGCTATGTTATTTGTTTCCAGGCTGATTTTTTTTAATTGATTTTGTGTTGTTTTGTCTAATGAATTTTCTTTTAAACCCCACTGAACATGATTTATGACCCTTGTTGCTCTGCTGCAAATTCAGTTGCAGGATGCTTACTCTACCAATAGATCAATTATTTTAAACATTAGGTAAAAGAGTCTTCTCAGCAAATTTCTCCATCACACCTTAGAGGTGTCCTCTGCCTTTTCTTCCTCCTGTCACTGTCCATTCAACACCTTTATCTCATGCTGTGCACACACTCCCCTTTGGAACATACTTTTTAAAAATGTCTTTTGAGTATAAGATATCTGGGGGGATTCCACTAGGCTACTTCTTCTAGCATTTACTGGGTAGTTGACATAATTCACTTACATGTAGCCCTGATAGTTACAATAGCCATCTGTGGATGGTTTAAGCCATTAAACTTCAGACGGCATTGTCAGTATGGTTTGACTTATCATCTACCTACCTAGAAACAAAGGAACAATCAAAACACTGGCAAAGGTATGGTTTGAACTGTCATCTCCCTCACGAGCCTATTAATCTCAGGCTACAATGCAGTTCACATTGTTTCTGCCGTATAACACTGCAGAGATTTTAAATTGTCTTGAAATCAGCGAACGAGTATTTCATCCTTTCATCTGCTCTTCTCAAGTTTTAAAGCTAAAATGTCAAAACAGCAATCTGTGTTGAAGGCAAAAAGATTTTTGTGGCTTTAGTCCAGGGAAGCTCTCATTTGTGACTTACATATTAAAAGATACATGAAGGAAAAGAATCCTAATGTTTCCTGGTAATGACATATGACTGCGTAAAACAACAAACGTTATGACACACTAAAACTTTATGACACATTAAAACCTTATGACACACTAAAAATAATTTTTTCTTCCACTTTTCATACTAGCAAGCTCTAAGAAAAAAATACAACAAAAGTCAGAAAAAACTGGTATCTTTTTGTTTTAGTTCAATCACCAACTCTAAGATGATTTTTTGGTCTAAAATCTCTGCTAGGAATAAAACGTTGCATTTAAGTCAGATTAAACAATAGAATTAACCATTTTTTTTGTTATTCAACTTCAGAGAGTGTGTATTAAAAACTTCAGTAAAAACATTAACCACAAGATTTAATCAAGACTTACCTATTTTAACTGTATAAGCCACAGTGGAGCTAAAAGAGATTTTCAGAATGAATCAGAAGAAAGACAGGTAAACCTTATTTCCTGTTAGTTTGGTGGAGCAGGTGTGTTTAAGCAATACTAGGTAAAAAGTATTGCACTGAAATAACCTGACTGGACAAGACTTGCCAGCAAGGTGCTGTCCATTTTCTGTAAGTCTTAAATGCTGACGATTGCCTCAGTTTTTCACTGTTTATACCTGAGTAACCAAATAAAGACTATGGACTCAGAAGCATGTAAGCAGTAATTTCCTTATAACTGGTTGAAATTGACATAATTTCTGCTTGTAAAATTTATTTTGTCAGTCAGTTTTATATTCTGTATGGCATATGTTCCAGAAGGAGATGAGGACATAGTCATGAATTCGCTTAATTTTTTTGGCTTGAATGTGGATGGATTTCTTGCCCTCTGTTCAATAACATTGTAGCAAGTGGCTGTTGCAGATTACAGTGCCTGGAATGTGTCCATGCACTACGCACTTAGGTATCTTTTTTTCTGAAACGGGCACAACACAACACTGCCCTTGGACTCCTCAGGAAGCACAACGTGATAGTCAACGCCAAGGAGCCCACTGAACCCTAGCCTGACACGTCATTTATAGTTACACAGAAACTTTGCTTCCACTTGGCTGTGGAAGAATGAAGTATTTTGCTTGCATCTGTGTTTCAGCGGTTAATTAGTTCAGATATGTGTTTTAGCTGTGTTTTCTGTTTCATGCTGATACATTCTGGCAAGATGAAGAAGACACATACCATACAGTTCATTTTCACTGAAACATTTTTGCTCTTCCTCATAATTTTTCAGGTCTTAACTTCAAAACAGTTATGTGACTTTGCTTTACTCTACTCCATCTGCTGATAGATAACCTCGCACTGTTCCCCCAAGGAAAAAAAAAGAAAAAGAAAAAAGAGAAAAGTCTGGTGTATAACTCCTGAGCATACACTGTAAATTGAATGATCCATTCACAAGAAGTACCCAACTGTTCACCACCTGGTATGTGCAGTTGTATAGTATAACTTCACAGCCATCTAGTAAAAAAAAATTTTTGCTTATACAAACTGATTCCATGTGGGAACAGATGAAGAAAAAATAAAAAATAATAAAAAAAGTACACTCTAGATCCTCCATTCAGGGCATCTAGGCAAAATATCATGTGGTTTTGATCAGTAAATGATCTAATCTTAGCGATGTTATTATATCAAGGCATAGTCTATAGAGAAAGGAATAAGCTTCATAGAATGACAATGTAATTTGTGTTTACTGTGTCCTTAAGGAAAAGAAGACCTAATGCTAATATATGACTTAATTAACCCTAGTAGGTGTTAATAAAACTTTATCTGTGTAATTTTACAGAATGATTTTAGGTCTCAAATCCAAAAGATTGGATAAACTTCTCATAATCTCCCTGAACTAATTGAAGAGTCTTATCTCTCATGCAAAATCCAAGTACAGAGGATGAATTTTGCTCACATCATGTTCCTTTTCGCAACACTCAATCCAGAATGATGATGGTTAAAAAAATACAATAGCATTGGTTGCATGAGTAGTATCTCTAGAAGATTAATTATTGAATAATTCATGCATTGCTTCTGTCAAACAAAGACATGTCTTCAAGACTAGGGAAGCAAAAGTCTTTTCCCAAGTACACCCTTGCCTTCTTTTCATAATGTTTCTGTGTGCATGGCAGAAGGAAGCATATGCCTAGTTCTTTTGAAGAACTGATGCATCATTTTGTAAGATAGCTTCCTCTAAAAGCTGTCCAGCTGCACCTCACACAGTAGGCAAGAATATCTGTCTACTGGTGTCTGTCTTACTCCTACCTCACCTCACTATTTATATCGGACTTCACCAAAAGATTATACAGAACAAATTTGATAAGGGGAGGTGCTTGCAAGTAACAGCAGAGGTGCACTAAAGCTGTGTCCTCAGGACAGCAAGTCCTATAGACATCACCACTATAGACTTTTGTAAAAGACATGTACCCTGAAAAGTGCTGGCAGGCTGCAGCCTGAGAATCACCGAAGCCCCTGTGCTAAAATTTGGCATCTCGTTGCCACAGAGATGCAAGCTATTAGAAAGTTATCCATCAATACTTGATACATCAAGAAAATGCATAAATGAAAAATCTTACATGAGGTAGATCTTCAGCATGACAGGAGACCGATACAAGAAGGAAATGCAAAAAAGAGGCCCCATTTGACAGCCAGGTACTTTTATTTCCAAAACGACAAGGCTGTGAAATTCCTGAACATTAACAACTACTAACAGGAAACCCTTTCTCTTTAGAGACTGTGCCTTTCTGACCAACAGTAACACAACAATAAATTAATACTACTAAATTGATGGGTTTATAACAAAAGAATTATCACCTCACCTGCAACTATGATTCCCTACAGTATTTCAGTACAATTGTTTTTACAGATTTGCTGTGTGATACATCCGTTTTAAACATTAATCTGCTAATACCCTTGAAGCATCCCAATCTCTGCTGAGTATAGTATGGCCAGATCAGAAGAGACAGCATGCATCATTGCAAGATTACAAGAACTTTTAACTCAGTCATGCTGACTTTCCAGCTGTGAGCTTAAAAACAGCTGAAAAATGAACTTTTCAGTGACTAGATTGATTGCAATTGAAATTTAATTGTCCCTGGTGTTCATGTGACTAAGAGCCTCACCTTGTCAATGCACTGGTTTTGGTAACACCAATAAACAGGATGTTTTTTCAGCTTTGACAGTTAAGCTTCAGAGCAAGGATTTAAAATGTACTAGTTAAAAGAAACAAATATATTAGCTTCTCTTTTGAAAAAGAGAATTATTTGATATTTCTTACACAGATGTATCTTCCAGGATCTGCAGTTTATTTGTTCCCAGTACTCTTAGGATACTGAAAATACAGTAACTAATTCACAAACTGAACTAGCATTATATTGGCATTAAACTCTGCTGTGCCAAACCCCTGCTGCCTTTCCTCCCAAAAAACCAAAACCTGTTGGTGAATGTCTTTCTGCACACTTTTCACTGACACACTTTGCTTAGCTCTTCAGTCTAAGACATATTGGCACTTCAAAAATCTGAAGTGAAGTTAAATTATCAAATTATTAATTCAATTAATTCAATGAAAAAAAATTGAAGTCAGTAACAGACTAACTTCATCTCTAAGAATAAAGCTAGAAAGGCAGAGGGAGCATCCTTGTAAAAAGTACTTTGGGAAGATGCACTACACGCGTTATGTTCTTTTGTTTTTTCATGTTAAAGCAAAAATTCTGTCTTAAATTGTGCTAATAGTTCATTTTAATTTCAGTTAATAACTTGAGGACAAGATTATAAAATATAACCTCATGACTTCCTGACAATGACGTGTAGGAAAATGGGCATAGGGAGTTTTAATTCAAATGACAGATATGGCATTTTATGATCATTGTGTCATGCATGAAGTGCACAAAAGATGAATGGCAAGCTAGAGACTCTCAATTTAATGAGATCCAAATATGGAATCTCTCTTGTGATTTATAAAATGTTGGAACAGGCCTGAAAGTACTGTACTTCCACAGCAGAAAGGATCTTTCAGCTAGAAATAACTTGCTGACTAATGCTCACAGAAGAATGAAGGTGAACTCGTAGAACAGATGGAAAGAGGGCCCTGCAAAGAGGGCTCTGCCTCCTGCTAGATTCATTTTCTCCAGCAGAAAAACCAGTAGAATGTCTATGAAAGGAGATGTGAGGGAGAAAAACAATTCCACCACAGAAAGAATAAAAAAGACTAGTTTTCATCACTACTTCTGTTCCCACACCCTGCCAGACAGTTTGTGTCTTATTCCATCTAAGGGGGAAATCTCATTGTGAAAGACATTATTGTTTTTTTCAAAATGAAACACTTTCAAAATTTATAATCAGATTTTAACTTTTTATTTTTTTCTGCTAGACTAGACACACAGCAACAATTAGCTAATTCTGAACTCAGAAATATATAATAAGTATTGCTGGGATTCTTCACAGTGCTGCAGATAATCCCTTTTATCTCTACATGCAAAAGCAGTTTTGGGAAGTCTGGAAAGCTGAGTTTGTTTTCTATTATTGCAGGTCAGTTTGGTGATTAGTGGAAATGCAGTCTCTAATGGTTGCAACAGGAAGCTCCTGAACCTAGATGTGCTTAGCAAACAAAAATCCAAAAATTAATAGTCATCTACTGACCCTTATCTACTCTCAACTGAAGAGACTATCTATAATTTAAAAAGAAGAAAAATCTCATGGATTGATTTTTAACAGTACCACTCCTTAAGGAAACTGAGGAAGAAAACAACCCACATTTCAGAAAAAAACAGCCCACATCTCCAAAGCTACCAGTGAAGTGTTGACAAATGCACACTACTGACGCAAAACCTTATATTCTTTCTAACATATGTGTCTATATTCGAGGAGAAAACAAGAGAACTGGAAAGGCAGTCTTGACTTACCTTGAGGAATCTACCAGAAGAGGCCCCAAAGAGGTGGAAGGCTTTTATAGAATGAAAGAAAAATTAAAATCAGGAGAGTCCAGATAATGAATGTTATGAGTTGAACCAGTTTTCCAGTGAAACATCCCTCTTTGTGTTCCCAGCCTCAGTAGATGATTTTGTAAAGGTATCAAAGTGCCAGTGCCTGAACAACTTGTAAGTATCTTGGAGAGTTGAATTCACTGAATTGGTTTTTTTCCTTAAAAATAAAAAAGAAGGTCAAGTTATAATGCTTATATCACAGGTGTCACATGATGTTCAAATCCTGCAACAAGACCTCCTGACTTCTGTTGTTTTGTTGGCTCCCCATCAATTACAACAGGGTGTAAAATGGAGAGTGAAGACAAGACCCCAGGTAGAACGGTTTTCTCTGCTTTCATAAAGATCCTAAAAATAGCCTGTGGAGCCTGTGTTTTATGACCCTCAGGTGTCTGTTGAGTAGACCCAAAGCTCTCTGGAGTAGTAAACTTTCTAAGACATCATCTAATTTACCTAATAGAAACCTATAACCTACATTTTCAGCAGAGCTTGTCTAATGGAGAAAAGCACCCAGAGTCATTGCTATTTTAGGTGACATCACCTGAAAAAGCTAAGATAGAAATCCCCAAGTCTAGCAGAAACAGCACAGAGTAACAGGAAAACTCTCTAAAATCACTGACAAACACATCACTCAGACAAACAAATGAATTATTCTCCCAATGTAAGACGTGTCTGTACAAAATTTTCCATTCATAAGAGCACTTCCTTAGGAGCATGGCTTGAACCTGAAAAAAAAGTTTTGCCTTCAGATCTATAGTTTTTTGATCTAGTATTAAGCATCACAGAACAACACAAAGTAATGTGAAATGGAGATTATGCATTTATAGGAAGACATCTTCATAATTTCACTGAGATAAAATATACACTCATTACTGCCTAAAATGCATTTATATTTTTTCCAGAGTTATATCAGGTTTGACATTTTAAATTTAAAAAATCATAATAATTTATTTTAAAAAACCCAAACATGAAATAATAGAATTTCAATCAAGTCACAAAACTGCTAAGGCTTTATGTCTTTTTATATTCCAAACTTAATCCAAAGCTTCCAATGTTATTAATACAAGCCAATCTGCAGAGGGTCTTATTTATCTAGTAAATCCATGAGTACAGAGTATGAGATAAGAATTATTAATAAGAACTCAGAATTGTAGTTTGTCCATCCTTCTCCATGAAAGAACACTGACTCAAGATCACATTTTACTAAGAAAAATTCCAGATTTGGGCCCAAGTGTATGGTCCTATTTGTAAAGCAATTGCCATTATTTTGCAGTCAGGCACTAAAACCTGTGTTTGTACCATGTTTGGGCACGCAGTGTCCACCTCCACCAGCAACACAGCACCTGCCATGCTGCAAGCACTCTCAGAGGTTCCATCACCCAAGAACTTCCATCCACTTCAAATCACAAAAAACGCGTGCTGGGGTACCATGACTGGCTTTGCATGCATTGAAAGCCATTTCTAGCTGCTCCTTAGCACTTCAGCCACGCCTCTGACAGGCCACCTATAGTTTTTGTGAGAACACACAGTCATCCAGACCAATAAAGAGAATAAAAGAAAGAAAAAACAGATGTGACTTTTAAGATGAGCAGTTTGCTGTATTTTAAATTAATCAGCTCCTCATACACATTTCTGACTAGGAATGGAGGTAAGACAAAACAAAAAAAATTCCTTGTCATGGCTCCTGAGTCTCAGTTAGATCCTAATTTTCAACACACTGCTGTTATACAACCACATAATAAAACATCTAACAATAATACAAACTCTAGTTAAACAAAATGCCCTTTACACTGTGACACATAAAATGAGATTGTTTGGGATTAAATAGAGTTTACTTTTAGAATATTAGAACTTTATGGTGTAGGTTTAAGTTTAATTGAAAACTTAGCACGAGTGGGCCTCAAAGCTTGGCACAGGTGAACTGCAAATGAACTCTGTTAACACGAATGGCTGAGCAGGGGAGTAAACAAAGGTTTACCTTTCAGATAAGGGCTGAGACCCTGGAGCGCCCCACGTCTGTCCCAAGCTGAAAGATACGAACAATTAATGGCCTGCCCATGTGGACATGGAGGAAGAACACAGTGAGGTGTTAGAACAGCCCTGACAATTCATCTGGGCTGCTGGACCAAGAGGTAAGGGCAGGGCGTGTGTAGAGTGTGCGAAAATCAGGTGCAGAGACTGTAAGGGTGTGAAGGCCCAGGGATTTCCTTGTTCAGGGTTCCCCTCACGAGGCACCCAGCTTAAGCTGAAATAAAACTGCCTCTGCCTCAGAATTTAGGGCCTGGAATCTTCTTTAACAAATTGCAGTGATTAAGAGCAATTGTCCCTATTTGGCATACACAGACAATGCTTTTCTACACCAAGAAGCATTGGTCAGCATATCTTATATTTGAAAAACCAAAAGAACTAAAGAATATAGTAAAAAAAGGTAGGAAATATTTCTTAAATGCAAAACTAATTCTCTCTAAAATCAGAAATACATACAAAGCAATCAGTAACCATAAAGACAGATTTTTACTGCAAATTTTGCCAAGAAAACTGTAATGTATAGAGAATTAGAGGAATAATCGTCACACATTTTCCACATATAAACATTGGCATGCATACATACAATGAACATTTATGCAAAATGGGTACAAATAAATAAAAATCCATTTCTTAACTGTAGAATAACATCTAATATCCCTTGCAAAAATGAGGTACTTCAGTTCAAATATTGGATCAGATTGGAAAATCAAACTCCTGGCCTTGAAAAGGCCAAATGCATTTTGAGATGTGCTCACTTTGGTAAAACAGAGGATATTGACTGCTTAAGTGGAAACATCTGCAGATGTCATGGGCTTTAATTATGGTGACACAGATAAGACACAGATAACATGGTGTAGCTACAAGTTAATACTGATGTGTTTTTATGTTAATCTTCTATTTAAAATTGTAACCCTCAAAGACGCAGAAAATACAGTTTTTCCTCTTCCACTATTGTATATTGTATTTCAACATTAACATTGCATTTCTGATGGTCTGTAATTAAGAAATAAAAAAAATCAAAGATCAACCAGCACAAAGATTTGACTAAATTTTTCCTGGTCATGCAGTGCAGAGGCGAAAGAACGGGACATCACACAACAATCAATATGATCATGTGAAGCCATTTATTATCAGAAGGGTATACACTTATATAGCATTTTCAGTTCTGAATACGTAATGGTTCGAACATCGTT